>NJRP01000322.1:128419-157624 GCA_003063835.1 Aphaenogaster floridana
GTCCATACAGACGAATATATCTTCATCTGCCAGATCTTCTAATGGCGAACCCATACAGCACAGAAATTGCAACAACATTGCAGTAACATAACAATATTGCCGAAATGTTGCTGCAATGTTCTGTGCTGTATGGGAAAGGATTAAATCAGAAATTTATAAAAACCCTTTACTTTATCTTTCCATTTCTTTCTTAAGTTTGATGTCCTGAAAATTCGACCCAGAATGTCTCGTAAAATGTGTAAAATGTCGTCCACGCGACATTGAGGTATCGCATGTAAGAGAAAAAGGGAGACTCGGCGTACCGTCATTGTTCAAGCTCGACCGGTACTCTTATGGGACTTCTTCCAAGTTAATTTTATCCTCGAAGATATATCGATCTTCCGCGGGATGTTGTAATTCTCAGACCGACCTACAGCACATCGATGCGACGTAGGTACGAATGGGCCAAAGGTTCAAAGAATATATAATGCTCAGTCATGAGGGAGATATCAAAACGGGTTCTCAACACACATACTTTCGGATATTTAAATTTATATCAATTTCATTTTATTTATTAAATTTCAATTTGTTTATTTTTTTTTTTTGCTTTTTGCTATCAGCGTTTATTGTTTAATTACTGTAAGGAAATTACTTAGAAGGATAAATAGATGCGATAAAATGATGAATAAAAGTTCTCCTCGGTTTTGACGGAAGCGTGCTTTAGATTTGAATAAAAAAAACCCGTTCAACGGGCTTCCGTAAAATATTTGTATTGTAATAAAGGTGTGAATAAAAATTGATAATGCAAACTGAAAAGAATAAAAATAAGCAAGAGAATAATCTACGAGTCCGACATACGTGACATTCTTGACGCTCGCGTGATTAAAATTCCATTCTTCATTGTACTCGCATGCTGCAACGAGAAATCTCGTTACCGCAAAGAATCAAGCTCAATTTACATAGGTAGATATACAGGTGCACTCGGTGTCCTTATACAACATAATATGTAATGCGAAATCATACAAAATATACATATATCAGTGCTGAATCTTTATCAGGTGTCCGCGGTTTACAAAGAGAGTCAAGGGGCTAACATCGTGCCACATCAAGATATTCGAAGAATGCCGAACGGATCTTCGGCTTTGTTCGTAACAGATACAAACGATGCGGGGGTGTGAGGAACCGGACTACACTACAAACGCCACAAAGCGCAATGAACTCGAAAAAGTTGAATCCTTAAGATGGTTCTCTGATCCATTGAAGCGCGAACACCTGATATAGGACACTGTATCGACATTTCGACCCGTGTAGGGATGTGCATGTGAGGGATTATTATAATAGAATCTTTAGAATTCCTCGGCAAACAAGTCCTACTATCCTACATTTTGTATTCTCTAAGTACTGATTCAAGGGACGCCATCCTATTAACCGTCTGCGGTTTGTAAAGAAAAGACCGTAACGGGTCGAAATATTTGAACCATGTTTGAGTCCACTGATCGGCTGAACCGTTGTTTCATTTAACATGTTCTATATAAGCTGTACGACAGCGAGGTTTTTCAAAAAATATTTATGGTAGTTACATGGCTTATTGCGAGATACATTTTGAACGTATTTCATATCTCTATAATGTATGACAGACTTGTTTTTCGGTTGTCAAGCAAAATTACATGTTTACCACTGCGTGGTAATTGCATCATTGTGTTACATTTTAGTGACAAAATACTTTAGAATAAATATCAGTGATATACATATATACACATGTATATACAGGGTGTTTCCTAAGTAAGTAGACAAACTTGAAGGGGATATTCCCCTTGGCTTATTTTAAGAAGAAAAGATTCTAACATGTGTCCTAAACTGCTTTGTTTTAAAAATATAGGGTGTCAAAGTTGTGCAAAATAAAATAAAAATTTCGAAATTCTAGAGAACGTTTAAAGACATTTTATTCAAATTTGATATGCATTCTACATATGTGGTATTAAGAACTATTTTCCAGTACCGATGAAACATTTTTAGATTTACCAGAGGCGTACGTATGGGTAATTATATTCAATTTTTTAATAAAAAAATGGTATGTTTCATTAATTGATAATATCTATACTTCTAAATTATTTTTACCACACATTTTTTCGCATTTCTTCTTCTTTTTGCTCATATGAAAAATACGAGACAAATACGAAGTTAATGTAGCATACATCAGAAATACTTTTTCATAGCGTCTTATGTTCAGTGAGAATGATTGGCATAAAAGAACGATGGCCATACAGGATTATTTACAGTCTTTTGACGATGATCGTCTCGGATCTAGAAGAAAAAACGGTTTTTTTCTCTTTTAAAAATGGGAGGGTTTTCAGTTTTGCGAATCCTTGATCGTTTTTCATTGTAACTGTTGCCATGGGATTGATCGCGCGAGATAATAAATAAAGGGCGATTTTTCGTGACACGTTTTGTAAAAGGAAAAAAAGAAGGAAATCAATTCGGATCCGAATGAGAAATTCGTCCGTTAAACGCTGAATGCGAAATCTATATCTGATAATATGAAAATATTTTATGTCACGCTTTCTTCTAAATAACGATTAGCTATTGTATCAAAAAATCATATCATCAACGTGTTCTAAGTATTCACTGATATTTTTCCGTAATTATATTCCTCCTATTTATTGATATAGAAATAAAACTATGCAGAAATAAAACGAGTGCTAAAACGGAACAAAGATCGTGACAAAGCTAAGAAGTCTCAAAGCATATAGTTGTCTAAAGCAATTGACAAGTTCCAAACTCGTTTGTACATATTGCAATTCAAAAACTGTCTAGTACATACAAGTTTTGAGAGATAAACTAGATTATATATATTTTTTAAAGTGCATTTTTTCAATGCCAACTACGAGTGCTTATATGTTTTATGATATAAATTAATATATTATAGTTTCATTTAATATTAAATTAACAATAAAAATAGAAATTTACGGACAGATAACAACAGCTGCTAACAATAGCAAGAAAATGTATCGTCCGCTAGCAGATTATAAAATTATGCAATTATTTTATGATTGTGAATTAATTATATAATTACAGAGAGATATGCACTGTAAAATAAGCAGCAAGCTTAAAATAATAGATAAGCAAGCAAGCTTATAAGCAGCAAGCTTAAGATAATAGAAAAGTGTACATTCACGTTGTATGTATGTACAAGTTAATGGAAACAGTTGATAGTTTACGTAGTTATATGTTTCGTGACCTTTTTCTGTTTGCAATAACACATATGCGCTAATGCACTTTTTGCTTTGACTTGTGACGCATGATATCCGCACGCAAATAATCCCTTTGCGCTAGCGATAGTTGACTAGTACGGTTTTTCTCCTATAAGCAAACATTACGTAATCTCTCTAGATCTCAATGATTAGTGATGCACGACATTTTACGTCATCTTGCATGATGCTTCGACAAGTAATTAGGATAAAGAAAAGTTTCGTGAAGAGAACCAATTGTTTGGTGACTCCACTTCTCATCGGAAATTTTAGTCGTTTGGGCAGCTTGCGGTTTTCAGACCGCAGAATGAACGGAGAACTGCCATGCTACAAAATCGTTTCGCGATGCCTTGGCTCCGTTATTAGGTACATCCCCACACCCCCGTGCATCGTATCCGGGCATTAACCAGTTAACTGGTGGATCCGAAATCAACATTTTGTGCCAAAACTGGTGAGAGCGAATAATTTCGTATTATACATGGAAGCTTATCTATAAGGATTTATCAAGTTTAATACAAATCCGTTGAAAATTGGCACAGCTATTCATGGTGCTCATATATGAGTCATTACCAGTTGTGGCACTTTTTTTCGCTCACATATGAGTCATTACCAGTGAACTGGTTTAAGCCGAGGAAAATAGAGAACGATCGCAAAGAGATGCCTCGGAACTCGTGGTCCAGATTTGTTACTTGTCACACTAATATGACCGGACATTTAGAATACATCACCTTGACCGAGGATTCTAGCGATAATAATTTTCGTCCGACAGAATTAACGAATACGAAAGACAGAATGAAGGCATAGGCACGGAGCAATGGCGTGGTCCGGCGATGTCTATAATTTTTCAGTGTCGATAACTGTCGCGACAAGTCTTGCAGCGATATTTCGAAAGCGAGATCAAAAAACTATCTCTATTATTATCGCACAACAAAGCATCGAGCCTCTTTTATCAAACTTTTGCGAAAGATTTTTTCATATAATCCAGGATGGTTCAAACCTAAATAACAATTCTTAAACAACTAAATTTAATTTTATAATAGAAAATAAATTTTATATTTATATAATCAGAAAAATATTTAAAATTGAAACCATATAATAAATATTTATTTAGAAAGAACTGTTTTCGAGTTTAAGAATTTTTGGTTGAAGATGAGCGTAAAACAATCTGTATAGAAGAAATTCTTGTGTCATAAAAAATATTATATGATACACGCAGAGATTAGGACTGATCAAGATTTCGATGAGAGTTCAGCTCTTCATTATTACAATCATAAATAAACACGAAGATCATTTTCTTCAATCTGCAACATTAAGGACCGATTGTTCCAACTTCTTGGTAAGCAACAGTTAAATCATATGTTTATCTTTGTCTAATTTGAAGGAGAAACAAAAAGAGATATGATTTAATTATTAGTTAGCTTATCAAGAAGTTGGAACAACCGGCCCTAAAACATGAAATTTTTTGTGCGTGCAATGGATGCTTATCGATAGCGGTACTTCATCTAATACCTTGTCCAAAAGTCAGGCATATATTAGTCGTGGTGACTTTTCTCACACTTTTAGTCGCTTATTCCGTGAGAGAGAGCATTCTCTTCTAGAACAGGAGGACGCTTTCGCTCACGTGGATCAAGGTATCAGTAGACGGTAGAGGAGGCGGCAGCGAACGTCGAGAAAGCGACGGCGGCGTCGAAATGGTAGGGAGACGAACGAGCGAGACGGAAAGAACGGCCGGATGAGCGAGGAGGAAAGAACGAGCGTGGAAAAGCGCAAGAGAGCCGGCGCGCTCGATAGACAGGAAGAGGAGCCTCGGCGAGTGTTATTACGAGGAGGCGAGAACACGGTAGCGTCCGACGTTGGCGCAACGAAGATGCCACTTCAGAACGGAGCAACAGAGTGCGACGTATCAGGCCTTCGTACCACCAGGAGAACATGCACCGTAGACACGTCGCAGACGAAGGGCATTCTGTCGCTCTTGATAGGTAGGAAAAAGACAAGAGAAGACGACGAGGAAAGAACGAAAGCATCGAAAAGAGACGGTGACCTGAGAAAAGTGGGACGGAGAGGAAGACGAGATGGGAGAAAGAGAGAGAAAGAGAGAGAGGGAGAAGGGAGGTAGGGAGAGAGGGAAAGAGGGAGAACGAAAGAAGCTCACTGACACGGTCACGGACGTGAGCAACGACGGAGAGCAGCATCTGAGCGCAACAGGTTGCCTTGGTACTTATTCTGACAGGGGATGCGACCCGGAGAAACTCGACGATGATGCCACGATACGCGAATGTGAAACAAAACGACGAGTCTGAAATTGTGGTTGTGGAATGCGGGATGACCCAAGGAAGACAAAGCGACGAGAAAGATTAATAATTTCTTGCTTTGTGTGCTTGTATACGTTGCTGAATTAATACATGAAAGATATATGTGACAAGATAGAAATGATTCTTCGATTGCATTGAACTAATTTTGCCATTGTCGCGTATTTTAATTAGAAATCCGCTGTATGTCTCGCATCGCCGTTATTAGGGATAAATCCTCGAATGTAATTTTATTTTCATTCACATTCCATCCTCAGTCGTGGCACGACATATCTTTCCACTCATACAATCAGTTTTAAAAAATTTTTTCTTTATCAACCTTTGGTTTATAAATTTTACTTACATTAATTTATCTTTACCTCCTTTAATTTAAGTCTCTAATTCTTTATATTTTCTTTACTTTACTTAACTCCTCATTTCGTTTTTTTCTGTTTCACTTATTAATCAATTCATAGTGGAAGTAACGCGAATTTCATTCTTATTCATCGATTTCATTATTATATTTTTGCACTGAAGAGGACTCAAATTAGAGTCGAAACGTCTGCGTATTTGTATATTTTTAATTATATATTTATAAAATATTTTTATTTCGCTCCAACAACGGCGTGGCTCAGATTAGCTTAAGTTTAAATTATCCTCGATTTTATATCTGAGAGCCTTGTTATCATTAATATTTTGTTTTATTTTCACCGTTTCTTGTTTCTTTTCTTCTTTATAATTTAAAATATTTTATTAGAATATTTATAATATAATCAAAAACTAGATCTGTTAAATTAACCTATTATATTTTTATATGTTACACAATATACATATAACAAACAATTTTTTGAACTAAAAAACGAATCTTGTGTCAAACTTTCCAATTCCGAATGAGGTTGGTCAAATGCGTTTTATAGATGTAGATGATAAAATTCTCATGAACCGCGACTAATTTAATGATGATAGATTGTCAGGGATGTAAATTATTAAGATTTCATCTCGGGCCAAAGATAAAAGTTGTAACCTACGTAACAAGCGTTACGATGTTCGAAATTATATATCAGTACAAGCAGTCACGTACGGCAAGAACGAGTGTAATATAGGAGAGTTGTTACTTCGTCAGACCCTTTTCGGACCCGTTAGACGTATGATCGTCGTAAAGATCATGCGGCTCACCGGCATGTTCACAGTCATGGGCAACTTGTGGCGATATCCAACAACAAATTTTTGCCGATCGATTTTTCTGGGAAACCGACGACATAAAACCTACGACTCCAATTTTCTACGGTCCACTCGCGCCGTTCGATCCGCTCAATAGTTGGTGGTTAAACGCCTTCTCGACAAACGAACCGCCACGATGAAGAGGTACACACAAGTCAGATACCACGTTTTTTTCCCTTCCCGGTCGTATATTACGTCGAGCTTCTCACGCGCGATTTCTTCCGCAAGGGACCAAAGGGCTCCGCTAACTTCGTCCTGCTCGATTTTGCGCGTCACGATACGATCGTACTTAGCCTGATGAATGATTCTCGTTGATTGCAAGCTATTATGTCCACCAATGAGAAGGCTCGCCAAACGCGCGTGTCTTATTTTCCCTAAGACAAATTTGTACTTTAGATGTAAAGAATCGTATATCCATTATTATAAATTCAGAGAAAACAGGGTTTAAAGTTTTAAATAAGGAAAAAGTGTATTTTTGTTAGATATATAAAATAAAAGTAGCAATTTAATTTTTTAAATATTTATTAAATGAAACTGACATGTTTTGCAGTATCAATAATATACTGTATCTGTATCTATTATCAATAACATACTGTATCTGTACTTTTTCCAAGTGTTGTATTTTAGAAACTAGTCGTAATGGACATTACATCTTTTACTATATTAAAGTTTAAGCTCCTGGTATGTTGGAAAAAGTATTAACTCAATTTTGACAAAAAGTGGACATACAATCCTTTACCTCTGAGGTACAGAAATATATCTTGTACCAATGGTTGTGAGTGTACCAATGAGAGCGAGGTAGATCGATGGAGGTAAACTGTCGTCGGCCAACATGACAACTCGTTGACAGATTACTTCCAGAGATGACTCGTACTTATATGTTAACTTGTCGTTAAACACTTTCTCGTGAAATCACGATTGGAAGAAGCGACGACTTTTCCAATGTAAAAAGACCGGTATTTTCATCTGCGTTTTGTTTTTTATTTACACCTGTCCGTCATACAAGAATTATATGCGAGGCTTCCTCTCGCGTCGTATCTCTTCTTGTTCCTTTTCTTACGTGCGCGATGCGCACGAGCGCAGAAGGTGCCCTCCTACCCCTTTATCCCTTTATCATGATATTTTATCGACTACAGTTGCTCTCTTACGATGGAGATGAACGAGGATATAACCGGTACTTTTTTCCCTCCGCTCTGGATCTTCTTCTTATGTGAGGCCGAACGAAGAGGAAAAGAAACAGGGTGTATGCGCGCGCTTTCCTTGACCTTTCTCCCTCGCTCCTCATTTACTCGGCCTCTTCTTTTCAACCTTTTCTGCTCCTTTTGCCGAAGCACTTGGGTCCATGAACCTCGTAATTACCATTAGGAAATAATGCTGTAAGGAATCGTATCCTTGTGCTCCACAATGTCGATACTCGCGTAATTGACTGCGAGTCTTTATTGTGCTTGTTGTCTTCAGTGGAAAGCACGAGATTTATGGTAATATTTTCGTGAAATAGTTGAGTGAGACATTCCACCCGTCGACCACTAGTAGCATAGGCTATAAATTCTCGGATTGATTGCGACAGTCTACTGCTGTTAGAAAAATAATTTATACTCGCGTAATGCTTTGTGCGATAGCGGCGGTGCTGAAGAACAATTCGCTCTCACTTCAAATACGAAATCAATTATAAAACTCCACATGAGGCGCTCTTCGGACATAATCAGCGCGTTAACATCGCTGCCGATTAATTAAGACTAAAATCTCTTCTACCGTAACAGAAATCACGAACGAGTGAAGATTAATCCGAGAATATCCGTCAAGTGTGAAAGCGGTTTATGCGAAACATAAATTTGATTATGTATTTCGACGAGCACACCGTAGGATTAATTCAAGCATTAATATCTTGCGCGCGGTGAATTAATTTAAAAAAGTGCTAATTGTAAGACTTTGCCTCTATTAAACATTTCACGTACATCTTAGCAAGATCTGATTAATCGCGATCGACCGCTCATGAAATCTTGCATGTCGGATTACGATAATTCAAATGAATTTGGACGAACATGAAGACAAATTACGGCGAAATAATGTACGTACATTACCGAGCTACAAATGGATGAGAACGTATTAAAAAGAGAAGCATTAAAAGTAAAAAGAAAAGTATCTTTTTACGGAGAAAAGATGAGTTCTCTTTCTCGCTTACAAAGATGCGTCGGCAAATTTTTCATTTTGTGCGAGTCAGCGGCGGCAGATATCAGAAATTGCGAATGCAGTTGCATGATAAATCCTTACCGTTGAAATAATAATTCAAGCTATGTTGCACAATGTTAACGCGAAATAGTGAAAAGAAATTTTAGCACAGCTATTAAAAAATACTAATTAAATTGAAAAAAACGTTTTAATTCTTTGTAACTGGAAAACTATATTAATGATTCACATCATGTTTATTAAATAATATTCTACTTTGCAAGAAAATTTTGAAAATGAAAAAAATTAATATGAGAAACCTCTCTGAAAGAGGCATTGTCGGTATTTTTTAAAAATTATACACTTTATAATTCATTTAACAATATTTTATTATTAGATCTAAAATTTTTGAAAAATAAGTTTGATTATAATTATTTAAGTTAAAAGTATATATCATCTTCAAGTCTTAAACATATTAAATGGTACTGCACTATGGTTGAATCTAGTTCGTTACGGATGAGGAACAATCCAATTACTTCAAGTAGTCATCCGGTCAAAACTTCTCAGAATAAATTAATATTTCTTTTACTCCTCATCAAAAATGAACCGATAAATACGATCAGAAATAAAGAACCGCGCAATAATTATTGTTTGCATTAGTAATCAATATCCAATTTGAGCTGATAGTAATATTATATAATCTGCATATACCTAGGTTTTACTTATGCAACGAAGATCAATATTCAATTGATTGCTATTTAGCATATAATTATAGTTCCCGAAATATTAGATTTTTCATCAATTTGTACTTAATTTTTACAAAAATTTATAATTTTTAATTGATTATTCATAATAATTATTACCTGATTTAAAACACCGATTCATGAATCACATATTATTTGATTAACGTTTTAGTTTATTAAAACTTTTTTACGATTTAAATATTAATTAAGAATAATACATATAAATTTTTTAAAATAAAATAGTTTAATTTAAATAAACCGTATTTACAATAAATAATTTTTATAATTAATTTACATTTAATTATTTTAGTGTTGAGTGAATACCTTTCTTTATTTCTCTTTCATAAATTTACATTTTATATGTATATGCAAATTATATAAATTGATAAAATCCTAGTGCATTGCACTATTCTTTTCACCCAAACATATTTATAAGTTTAGACAGGTGAGAATATGACACATTATCATGAAAATGCATTTAGTACCCATCAATTTCACAATAGTCTACATTGATTTATAAATAATGAAATGTCATTAAAAAAAGAATTTATAAATAATAGGAATCTTCTTGCTGGAATTGTGTGGTTTATTTGTCATATGAGAATCAGGCAAGAGCGTGTGTGATTCCCGCAAAGACATGTGTGTATAGGAATTTCATAGAATCAATTTTTACATTGAAAATTGCAAATCAAAATAAAGACAGAGGTAAAATAAATCATATTCTTTTTATATAAATAAATATGTATCTGAGAAGGATAAACAAACTTACTATCCAATACATTCGTATCATTTACGAACGCTAGTACGAAATTACTTCGATGAGCATGAAGTTTTATATTAATTAAAAATATAGATGTTTCATTAATAATCCTTTTAACAAGCAATGCATACAGTTGGAAAATTCCTATTTTAATCGATAAAATAGCTCGCAAGATTGCAATTAATTCAAATTACAGTTTTTGTAGTTAGAATAATGTGGGAACGTACGTCGCGATGTATCTTCCGTGATCGAAGAATGCGCGAGCAAAGAATGCGCGATTGTGATTGAAATTATTTTCCACAGCACGATCTATTCATGCGATAATCTTGTTTATACAAACAGAAACGTCTAACAATAAACAAAACCGTAATACTTTCGAGTGTTTTGAAACAGCAGAACGGCGCCTGGTATTTAACCCAACGTGAGGGTTGCCCTGGAGTATTAACTTATGGAACAGAAATAACAGCTTTCTCTCCCTCTCCTCTGTTCCAGAGAAACTAAAATAAGCCACGAAATGCAGGATTGTCTGCAACATATGTGGCCGGGTATACCTGACAGAGTGCTTTTCGCGTTGGGAATTTCTACAAGCGAATGTACAGTGCGAAACCAGTGGAACATGTATTTATTCGGCCGACATCAAATTGTTTATTCGGCATAAGCCTACAATCTTTTGTTCTACGAAGTAGGTTTCTCGGATTTGAAAAAGATATTAGCGTTGGTAGATTTTAGATTTTATTTCTTACACGTGTGTTTAAATCGCGCGAATGACACACTTTGTAATGTTGCTACGTCGGCATAAAGATACCTCTTAAAAAGATGCACTTCTGAGAACAGTAATAGACTATTTAGAGCAGCTAATATATAATTTCGGAGGAGACACTTACTAGAATATGTTAGTCAAAAGAAGAATCAGATATATGAATATATGATGAAGCAATTAACAAAATAAATAAATAGTCGAAACAAAAAATATTTGTATGAATAAATGAAATAAATAAAGCGGTAAATAAGCGAAACTGATTTCTCATATTTTTGTAAAATACAAATTGTGATTTTATTGGGCGAAATAATTTTCAAGTGCAATGTTAAATCTCGCATCGTTTGCAAGTGTGACGTCGGTTAAATTTTAAATTCCGACAGGTTACACGCGTATTCCGTGTACAGACTCGGAAGGATGTCTACATAGAGTCAGTAGGAATTAGCATAAACCATTGTCCTGCCAAGCTAGCCAGGAGAATGGCGCCTGAAAGCTCGTTACAATGACCCTTTATAACTACCGCAAGTAAAGTACTGTTATAATCATAAATCGAAGTCAAAGATATTAGAATTTTCGTAACTCGCGCAAATATGAGGTAATTTATGTTGTAACATAATCTAATTGGAAGTGTCCGTGATGCTCAAGAGTCAAGTCACTATTAAAACTAGAAAAGCATTACCTGATACCTTAGCATAGAATAAATAGCGATAATAAACAAAAGTAATAAAATACAACTCCCGAATTTACATTATACAATATATATCAAAAACTAAAATAAAAGTAACAATAATATTGTATAAACGTGTGGCACTGCGTGAACAGTGAAAAGTTAATGATAGCTACGTTTGTGCAACAGCATTGTACGATTACATGAAATTGCCATTAGAAAAAGCATAAATCTGGTCTACTGGAAAATAAATAATAAGCAATAAATAATAAACTAACTGTGGAAACCGCTCGCATTTAAACAAATGAGTTAGTCGGAAGAGACACACATGTCGACCAATCCGCCCTTTGCGTCTTAAAGAACTCACGAGACCATCTCCTGTTTCTCAACATGTGCAAATTGTGCATGTCAAAAGAAACGTAGACATCTGCTAGGCGAGCAGAGATGAAAACTTTTCTGTAACGAAATTTTCACACATCTAACCATTCGGGAAACTATGCATAATTCAAATTGTGACGAAAATTTTGGACGAAAGTCATTCTACAAATGCAAACGCGAATATATATACATACATAAGTGTGTAAATTATCAGAATTTTAAAATTATTCGCTATTACTGGTAGAATCGGTAACTCAATAAAAACTCGTTTTTATAGTAACTCAGTTCACTCATTCAAGTGTATACAACAATTACGTTATCAAGTCTTGACTACTGACTTGAGTATTATTACAGTTTCACTGAATCTTGGTTTGCCACGAGAAGCGAGGAAAAAATAGAGAAGAAGCCAAAAAGAATGTAAATTATGTTGATAAATTCTTTATCACTGCAAATAAACATTTTGTATACAATGCAATTATTAATTACGCGTTCTATCTTTAAGCAGGAGCGGCGCGATAGAAAATAAGTAAATCACGTGTAAAAACCACCGCAGCCTTTAATTAAAACTCTCTTTAAATGGTTTCGTAATTGGGTACTTCCGTGCGCTTCATAAAAACGGGCTAAACGAAAATCGATTGCGAGCCTAAGAGAGGGAGATTGAGACCTGAATCTAAGAAAGAAAAAATTAAAAGGAGCACTCAATGTTCCTTACACACGATAATTGAAGAACGCACTATCAAAAATTGTGGACGTAAAAAACGGAGCATAATGAGCGTTTTTTATGTAATGAAAATTAGCAGAGACGCGAGAAGAATTTTTCGACTAACCACGTACTCCTGATGTTCGTCATGTCCAATGAGGATGAGCCTTGGAACGCAAAAGCCGAAAAACTTCTGTTAGCGCACTGTTGAGAAAGGAGCCGAAGGAGCGATAACGCGCACCACCTCCACGGACGGGAGTCGGCCACTGACTGAACGTGACTCCGATTCTCTCTGGAACCGGGAGGAGGCTGCGTCGACCGGTCATGGACCACAGGTCTGCGGCCTTCCGATACTAAGGTGCCGCAAATTTCGCTTTTGTCCCCTTATCCTGTACCACGTGACTTCGTAGCTCGTTAAATTTTTGGCTGATAAATTCGCATGACATATTAAAATCTCTGCCCTCCAAATAAAGTTAGGGTGTATAGCTATTGTCGTTATTAAATTCTTACCAGTAAACCACTCAGATTTCGAATTTTTAATCATTACGATCGTATAACTGTTTTTATGTCTAACAATGGCTATAGCAATTCTTGTTGTCGCAATATTTGCATAAAATATATGAACATTGACATGACTCTAATTTTTTTATGTTTTTTATACGATTTAATAAGAGGAAATGATTCGTTCCACTCGAATGTGCGCATTCAATCGTTTCTAGGACATAAAACTAGTTGAAGCAAATACAAGTAACAGATTAATATGTCTAACTAACAATAAGATAAAAAACGCAAAGTGTACACTGAAAATGTTGCTAATTAAACTGTGCAATACTGAATAATATTTTAACATATAATTGTACCAGTTTCACACCAATTGTACCAAATTGATTATATAAATTATTTTTTTGTTGTGCAAAAGATGTAAGAATATCTATTAATATTTGTTGAACTAAATTTAATTAAAACATTATTGCTATTTTTTTCTTTTTGTGCAGTTAATTGTACAGTACAAATAACAAAGAACAAAATAAAATGTATGAAAAAGTTTAGATGGAAATTCCAATATGTTCAAGATATGTGAATTCCGATATTTGAAGATAAAATTATTTTGTATAAGATACACATTAAATGTCTCTCTCCTACATATTATTTTTATGTGCGAGGATGGTGAACGCTAAAATAATATATCCGAAAGACATTTTGGATTCTAAAGTGTGCCACTTAGCAAACCATATTTGTAATTTGTAATAAATCTCGTTGCTCAAACTTAAGGAAGATTCAAGGATAAGAAAAGATCGAGGTTTTGCAGCTTCTTGAAATCCTTTCAACCGTTCTTTCATTCATTTAAACGTGAACATCTTAATGAAGAGTGAGTCAGAGATAATCAAGAACGAGCGATTTACGAGGATCGATCGATGCCGTGTAGAAAATGAATAATGTAAGGCGCGCTTCGCGATGACTCTTTGATGTAACAACTGACATTACTTCTCGTGACAAATCACTCGAATACTATGATTACGCTAATTTGCCGTCTAACACTAAATATAAAATATTTGACCAATTAAAATGTGAAAAAATTACAAAATTTTATGAAATGTTGAAATAGAGAAAAACAAAAAACAAAATCCCGGAAGTAGTGAATGAAGACAAAGTTTCACTAACATACAATAAAATTGATAGAATCAATGTAACTTGCAAAGACGATAATTATTTTATAAAAAATTAACTTTTAGAAAAGAGAAAACAGAAAAATTATCCCAGAGAGAAAGATACTCTTCTAAGTACAATATAAAACTAAGGTCAGATTGATTTAGAGCAAAATTTATGTCAATGTCTTTACATAACACATAATCGTTGCGTAACAAATTATTTTTGATTGCTGTGTTAAATACGCTTACTCTTTTTCTCTCTTTCCTATATACATAGTGCCGTGTAATTACCACCAAATAAGTTAGACTGCATTTTCAAGATAGAATGACATTACCGGAGTTCGAACGATTTCAAGACGGGAGAAGTGAAACTTTTAATAGTAAGAGACGTAAACTTGCGCACTTCGTACTAAATCGTTTTAATAACTGCGAGGGTAACTGTCCGAGAGTAGGATAATATTCTATTTTGAATGAAAAGACTTCGAAATCGCATATTATTCAACGGAGATTCATCATTTAGTCGCTTCGATACTTTATTCTGTGAGTTATGACATGTTAAAAAATATGCTACTTATTAAACAACGCGCAAATTCTTATTAAAAAATATGCTACAAAATATATAGTTGCTAGCTATATATACGCAACAAAATTTTTTCATACTATTATATTTGAAATAAGCAAAGTAATTTTACATGTTGCTTTTATTTCGTAGACTGATCTTCTAGTCTCAACTTGACAAGAAACAGCAAAAAGAAGAATTAATGGTCCACTCAAAATAATTTACCTTATTTATCTTATCAATCCAATGGAAATAAAAAAATATTACTCGTATATAACATACCTTGAAAGTCGATGGAGCATGGTGAATTGTGTGGCTTTCCTGTTCTACGAGTATCCACAGGATGCCAAGAGGAATCGTTCTTATTACAACACAACGCTAGTTCTGTTTCTCGAGGCTGTAGGGCCTAAAGATTATACGACACGGAAGCCGGTCCTCACGAACGCGCGCGTACAACTCACGGGAGAAAACTGACCGAAAGAAGCGCGGAACTTGAAGAGAGAACCAATCCCCGATATAAGCTGCTTTCGGTGTGGGTGTGAGGAAGAGGGACCAAAGGAGAATGATGATACGAAGGGGAGAGAGTGAGAGCAAGAGAGAGAGAGAGAGAGAGAGAAAGAGAGAGAGAGAGAGAGAAGGAGAAGAAGAAGAAAATGAGGACATGGGGGGGATGAGTAGGGCTGGTAAGAGACGACGGGGGTGGTCGACTAGCGAGAGAACGAGATGGTTTAAAGAGAGAGACAATGGTGGGGACTCATTCATACTCCAACGCCTCCGCGAATTACGAGCACCAACTCCGGCACTCGTCGTCTATATTCGAAATGCGTCCAATGCCGCTTGATTAACAAATTTATCGTTCTTCGCGCTTCTTTAAGAGCATCGCCGGTGAAGCGTATAAAGGAACTTTGAGAAAAATCCGAGAAATTATATTTTCGCTCAGTCTCTCTACTTTTTTTTTAATATATCAGGATTCGCAGAAATATTAAAAAATTTTTATATAAAAGATAATAAAAACTTTCATATGAAATATTTTGAATTAATTTTGAGTAGACTTGTCCTTGAAAGTGTCAGAGCTCCAATAATCTATAATTTATAAGTAAATAAAATTTTACAGATTTTTAAGAATTAATTAATTAACAAAGCGTATTTGACAATTAAATTAAATTAAATTAAATTGTAAATTATACATATTAAATTAAATTAAATTGTAAATTATAAATAATAATCGCGGTAAATACATTTGCAATATGAATACATTTTATCTGAAAACAATTTAATGAAAATAATAATAACAACTTAACGTGTCGTCTCGATAAAATAATTTCCACAACGGAGCAGAAAATAACGCGTTATTAAAAGATAATACTAGAGTTGGGTAAGTTAATATTTTTTTAGTTGAAATTAATAATTTATAAAATTAATTTAGTTACGTTAAAAGTTACATAAACAAAAAACTAACTCAGTTAAAAGTTACGTTAAAATTAAATTAACTTAAGTTAATTTAAAAGTTAATTTTAAAAAACATTATTTATATTAAATTAGAATATCGTAATTTTTTAAATTTAGATCATTCAAAACAATTATAATATGGATTATCAAATAAATGTAATATTCTATTTGTAAATTAAGTTTATGAAATAACAAAGAAATATTTTTATGTGGAAATGTATTTTTTCTTTTATAATTTTTTCTTTTATATAGATAAATTTTTAATTTAATAAAAAGATTAATCAGTTAAAGTTAATATTTTTTTTAAAAAATTAGTTGAAGTTAAAAATTAACTTATTTAAAATTAACTAAGTTAAGTTAAAAGTTATTAACTTTAACTTTAAAAGTTAAATAATAAAGTTAAAAGTTATTAACTTTAAAAAGTTATTAACTTTTTAACTTTATTATTTAACTTTTTAACTAGTTACTACCCAACCCTGGTTAATACATCCCAGTAAAGGATATATATTCCTAAAATATTCCGTTCGTATTCCACAAGTTCCGAATATATCGGAATAGTAGAGAAATGTTCACAGAACATTCAAATAATCGTGAAATATTCTGAATATTCTATGAACACTACTTGTATATGCAATAAAGAATATTCAGTGTACAGGATCTGATTGGCTGAGCATGTGCACGTGACAGAAATCAGTGCCATGGCTGCGTTCAGATTCCCCACCGGGTGTCCCCAGGTATTATTTTATCCTTGTTGTTTACTTAATGTTAAACAAGGATAAAACGATACCCGAAGGCACTCGGGTGAGGAATCTGAACGCACCCCAATAGGCTGTTGAGGTTAGACTGTTGAGTTTTAACCACAACCGATAGCGTAACATGGCGTAACACATCGTGCATTACATTCTTATATTTGAGTCAATGTTGCATCATCCGATATTGTATTTATCTTAATTATTTGCGTTTCATACCCAGTGTCGGGGTCGTGTCTCGTACAATTACAAAAAAGAAGAAGAATCTTAATTACAGGGCGAGACAGATGTCTCGTGGCATCTTTTGTACACGCATCCATTACGTGGCTATTACGCGTTACTTGTCTGTACGGCGGTCTATTATCTCTAATTTATTTTATATTGTCTCTAATTTATTTTATATTGTCTCATATTTATATGTATTTTTGAATAAATGAACCATATTCATAAATGAATACCATCTAAATATTTCATAAAATCGTTTTCTTAACATAACCTTTACTGTATAATATATCACTCTGAATATATGGTGAAATATACGTGGAATATCCTCCGAATGTTTTTCAAGCATGTCCTGAGAACATTTCTGGAATATTCAAAATATAGATAAAAATGGAACATTTTGCGCTTATCTGAATATTCTCTGTACATTCTGTTAATATTCCGAAATGTTTTGGAATATTATTGGAATGTTAATTTTGGATCTTAGGAACATGTTTTCAATATTCCAGGAATATCTATCCTTTACTGGGATATGTCATATAATGTCATATAATCTCAATTAAAATATTTTCATTTTCATTGTCAAGAAAACGTTTATGCATACACTTGATTGTAACGGCGTTATAACCGCGATAGCTGCGGTAAATGAAATAGTCGAGGAAAATACCGTGATTGTCGCCTATCGGACTATTACGCTATCCCTCGCATGAGCGAGAGTCGGATTATCCGAACTCGTTTATCATCGTTATCGGTCGAAAATCGCATCTGCGATAGACGCTCATACATTAACGGCCTTTTGTTAATTAACGCCTTCTGGCCGTCGCGCGAACAATGCGCGTCAAACGGCGGTGGCTATTGAATTTCGGCGAATCGGGTAATCCGTTCTGCTCCGAATCCGTCCGTCCGATACATGCCAACCCGGGCAATCACGCGCTCACGTTTTATTAATCGGCATACCATTTTGTTAATTACGTGGCATTATGCAGCGACGAAGTGCCGAGCGGAATGCCGAGTGATGCAGCTGGCCCGCCGAAAAGCACGTTGAATACCACACCCATCGGATGATGTGTGATATGTTCGCCCAACACCACCTGTTATAACTCTTGAAATTACGAAATCCCGGACTGTATGCAATTCAGTATGTTTAAAGCTTGCCACGTGTTCAACCGAATACCTCACGGATACGGCACAATCATAATTTTAGCTTGTTGACGGTGTAGCAACGAATTGTAATTAAAGTCACATATGATCGCGACTGTATGTTCCGGTTGCAATGTCGATAGAAAATTTCATATACGAGACAGTTTATAAATGATGAGTGTTATTAAGTCGTCGCTATGCTAAAGATATGAATCTAATGAGAAGCTTGGTAATTTTACGGAGAAGCAAGAACGTATCGTCATGACTATTGTCCTCAATTCCATTCTTCAAAACAGTCGTAATTTTAAACAATAATAAGACCGCGTAGTGTATAATACAAATTAAAATCGAGAAGGGCCTAAACAGTCATAGCTGGATCTCAACAAACTGTTGAATTAGAATATTCACACATAAAATATTATTGAACACTAAGATTCAGCTATGACCGTTTAGGCCCTTCTCGATTTTAATTCGTAATTTTGTTAATAACTATATTTGTGGCCAATGGCCGCTTATGTATTTAGCTGCATCAATAAATTAAAATAACGGAATAATTTACTCATGACAATTATGCAAGCGTGTTACACAGAATTACACAATTATTAAGAGCTACAACTGAGAACTTCTTTAAAACAGTAATTTTTCATAATGTCTTGAAAAGACATACTGTCATGCATATACATATGTAGTATAATGTATGCGTAAATATTGTAGTGCAAAGACATTAGTGTAAATATTATGTATCACTTATATGCAGGGTTGGCAAAAAACTTGTTTTTTTTATTTTAAACAAAAAACGTTGTTTTTTTGTTTAAAACAATGTTTTTTGTTTTATTTGTGTTTTTAAGTAACCCCAAAAAAAACATGTTTTAAACAAAAAAACATGTTTTAAACAAGCAAAAAAAACACTTGATAACTTTGATCTATGTGAATATTTAAATTTTTCGCTAGAGTCTGTATAATCTGAACTTTTAAAAAAGTTTTTTTTTAGTTAAGTAGTAGAAAAAAACTACTATTCTTACTTAAATGTTTACTTTTTAGTTAAAGGATTGACGTTATTTTATTTATTATTTGCAATGGGTGCTAAAATCCAATGTGTTATGGTTCATTTTTTATAATTTGTACTTTTTAGATGAAAAAGAAGAATTTAATTTTTTTAAATTTTTCTTTTATTTGTAATTTATATGGAAAGTTAAGCATAAGACTATTTAATAAGAATAGGAACCAAAGTATTATATAGAGACTATTTAATAAGAATAGGAGAACTGAAGTATTATATATTAAATATTATTACCTAGAACTACTGACCTGCTATGAGTTATTAATTTAATAGTAGTACTATTAATTTTTATAGTAGTACTATTAATTTAAAATGTTAAAATGTAAAGTCAGTCAATATCATCTACTAAGTAGTCTTTATTGTATTGATAAATATTTAATATCAAAAATAAATATTCTGCTAAAATAATATCCATCTTATTTTTATTTCATTATTTTTTTTTTATCTATATGTTACACATAAATATAGATAGAAAACTAAAACAAAACTTTCTGCAACATACATATCCATTAGTTTTTGTTTTTTTTTTACAGTTTCTTTTCCAAATAACAGTTTCTTTTTCACATATTTTAGTTGCAATGTTTTAAACAGTTTTAAACTATTGTTTAAAACTGTTTAAAACAAAAATGTTTAAAACAGTGTCCACTGTTTTAAACAAGTTTTAATCAAACAGTTTTAAACACATTGTTTAAAACGTGCCAACCCTGCTTATATGTAAGATAAAAAAATAATCTTGGATAATGTTTTATAAAGCTGTTTTAAAAAACATTTGTTTAGAATATCGGATAAGAGTATTTGACGAAATAAAACAAAATATTTTGTCAAAAATTTATCTAAAGTAAACAAAATTTAAAAAAGTAAACAAAATTTCTATACAAACATGTAATGCTAACAGTGAATAACTAATAAAGTAGTAAAATATAAGATATTTCCTATTTTATAATTGAATACTTATCTAAACAAATTTATAAGCGAAGATAAAAATATTTTTGTTATCATTTCTAAAAACTATTTTTAACGACATAGATTTTCGGAACCTTTCAGTCAGATAGCTTCGGCATTTATTGTTGCGGCAGTTTTTAAAGACGGCACACGTGTTCTACGCTGTAAAAGGAGGATGGGCGTCAAAGGAAACAGCCAGTGACCTCGAGAACTGTCCGTCATATTTAGGACACCCGATAGACGATAACTATGCTCCAGGATGCAAGCTGATAGAAACTATGCGCATGCGATTCATCTTCATTGAGTTATATTATTCATTCACATATTTCCTTTTAATTCACTTATTCAGAGAATTGTCCAAAGAATTGTATTGTTATACCATACATTACATAATAGATACAGAATGCAGAAAAGAGAAAAAATGAATAAATAAAAAATAATTTTAAAATAATTAAAAAAATTTTTTTTAAACTAATATTTGAAGATTTGTATATATACATATATTTTTTACTATTAATATTACATTTACGTACATTAAATTCAATTTATATATTTACATTTTGAATGAAATTTTCTTTTAAACATTAATTTATCAAATATTTTTAATTGTTTTATATAACTGTCTGTGTCTTACCTATTTACTCGGAAACGGATATCTCATTCGATAGAAATGCGTAGGAAACATTTATCTCAGCTATCGTTCTATCTACTTTTGACGAAGCTGGTTAAAAGCATTTTTAGTAGTGTGATGTGTTGAAATAATTAGGTCACTAGATAAGATTTTATATTTTTGTAACAGCAATCGCGACGATTTCGCGGCACAGGATGGCGATGAACGGAAGAAACGGATGAACAGCGTCGATTAAAAAAAATCAGTTGGCGTTGATATAAGTTACCAAACGACAGAGCTTGCGTAGTGGTTACGTTACTGCGATAATATTACTGAGTATCCGGTGATGTGACATCGCTATTTTGCGACCTAGTTGTATGCGGTGAAACGTAAAAAACAACATAATAAGAATGGCATATTCTTATACTGTAGAAGAAGCACCTTCCGACGACGTTCCCAACGTGAAGCATGATATCCAACGCGCGAAGATATTTCTTCAGAAACACAGCACGGAATCGGGTGACAGTTTGTACGCGCACCACTGAATTTCCTGCGATAAAAACTATTGCAATTGTATTCCCTTTGTAATGTACTTTTATTTTTAAATATATTTCACATATTTACTGCATATCTCTTTTTCAGAAAAAAATTCAACGGTGCAATTGTGATAGAAACAATTGTATTGCATTAATTATGAAATAATATTTTTTAACATTGTAGAAGCTTGGAAATAGATTTAAAAAATAAAGAAAAACTATTAAAGAGGATGCTGAGTAAACAAATTATTATTAATTTAATTCTGACGATCACTTTTAGATATGACCACTTAATCGAGCTTTTGGCAAAAATATTGACTGAACAACCACAAAATGCTGTTGATATTTTTGAAGAATACAGTAGAAAATTGAAGATGATGAAATTTAAGACTAAGACGGATCATCTCCGGGATCTGTACATACCACCCGTACAATACGACGATGCCAAGAAACTCATTAAGCTCTTCCAGGTGCGGCCTGACAAGTAACAGATAATGAAACCACGATACACTCCAAGTTTTCTTCAGATAAATAACATGCAAATGGCGCAAACGAGGCAAACTATAATCTTCGTTTTACCGTACCTTTCAATCTTCTTGCAATCACGGTAGGGTGTAAAGCGGATTAACGAAGACGAGCAGGAGAGAATGGACGACGAGGAGGAGGACGATAAGAAAAAGAAATATCCCAACATGTTGGATCTTTTGTTCTACTTCGAGCAGACGGGTGTAGGATTGCCGCGACATGAAATGGTGTTGCTTAATTTATCGATTCGGAAACTCGTCTCGACAATGCCTCTTGAAAATATTAGGTATTCAATTTGCATAGCTTACATTATATTCCTAAACTGTATCATACCATTGCATGTTTATTTAGTAAATGTTTATTTTTCTGTTGTTGATATTTTAGATTTTGGGGTAAAATTCTTGGGAAACCTAAAAATTATTACATACTAGAAGCTGAACTTCAAGCGGATGAGCTTGCTCGAAGATTAGAGGTAAAATATTAGGATTATAGTACAATTAAATTCTGACATAATTCTTATTTTGCACGGCATAAAAAACATTGCATAGCGACTCAATTTGCTCTTTAAGTAAACATGATATCGTACAAAATGTTTGGCATCACGAGTGACGATAAAAAAATTGATTATGTTACTTTTTTTATTCATTTAAATTTGCCATGTTTATTATATACCCAGCTTAAAAACATAAACTAAAGAAAGTACTTATAATAGTATTAAAATAACTATACAAATTTTTATAAATAAATATATGAATAAATATATGCAATTATTGTGTCGTATGTGCATAAGATCTTAAGATTCTCTAAAAATATCATAATATTTTCTTTAAACTTAGCAGTTGGAACTTGAAGTACAATCTAGAAAAGAGGAAGAGAAAATCGAAGCCGAAACAGCAGCAAAACTCGTGGAGGAAGAAGCAGCGACAAAAATCGAGAAGGAAGATATGGAAGGAACTGTCGGAACGGAAGAAAAATCTTTGAAACTTGTCTTTCCATCGCTACCTGTTAATCCGTGGAGACCATTGTCAGAAATACCGATCGAGAGAATCGGGAGCGGCCTCAATAAAAAAGTGCGCATTTACGAGCTTTCAATTATCGGAATATTAAAGATGACATTTGTTAGCCGCATAATGAATTAATATTTGGTCAGCGTCACGTCGCACATTTCTTTTATAATTTCTCGTTACTTCATAGTAACCGTATTTAGGTGTATTTTGTATGCAACGCGCCTGGCTTGGACGAGTGGATAGAACTTCCGACGGTTACGCCGCAGCAGATAGTAATTGCACGACAGATTGTTCGATACTGTACGGGAAACTTGGAGACACCGGTACGTGATGCCTTTTAATGAAGGAGACTCCTGGTTAGAGCGATGTTATTTGCGGACACGTCCATAACGCATCTATAACGTTAACCACATACCTCCTTGTTGTTCATAATATCTGATGGTATGCGTGACGATATCAGAGTTCGCGAAACAATGTATGATAACAGTTGATGAACAAGAACGGGAGAGTGAATCATGGTTAAATTAAAAATTTACGCTCTAAGCGATATATATACCTAGCAATTATGTGGAATAATAACTTTTTGGCGATCAGACGAAAGAAAGGCAAAATTATTAAAATCAAACGACAAACAATTTTTAAACTATAATAAAATCTCTTTGATTAATCTATATCATAGTTTCGACTTATTCTTTTAACTTGTTATGTTGTGTTTTCTTGTTCTGAGACAGATTCATAGTTTTCCACCGTTCCCTGGTACCGAGAAAAATTATCTTCGTGCACAAATTGCAAGGATCAGCGCGACCACTCACGTTTCGCCGATTGGTTTCTTCACATTCGGCGGAGAAGGCGAGGAAGAAGAGATAGAAGAAGAAATGAAAGAAAGTAATATACAACAAACTTGTAATCCTTGTTATAAATTATTTTTTCACTAGACAATGATAGAAAGAAAATATGATATATTAACTTTATACTATTTAAAAATAGTATTATTTACGTATAGTCTACACAGAAGAAGAGTTATCGGAAAATATTAATTATGATCCACTGCCGATCAAGGATCTCGTAGATCCTACCATGTCAAATTGGTGTCATCATAGTCCATATATTCTTAAACAAGGACGAACTGTCTGGTGGAGTCCCGAGAAGGAAGAAGATATTGTCGATGTTAGTTGATCAAATATTTTAATTGCCATTGTAAAACTGTCTTTTGTGAGTACTTGCGGAAGTACTTCGTCAAGTTGCTTGACATCAGGGAACTTTAATTACGTAGGAAATATTCGGAGAAGAAGAAGAAGAAGAAGAAGACGTAGCAAAAGATGAAGTGGAGATGGAGAAGGAAATTGGACCACCTCTCTTAACTCCTTTATCTGAAGATGCTGTCGTTGATTCCGTGATACCATGGACCGCTAGACAATCGTCATATATACAACCAGATACTGCAGTAGCTTTAGTCAAGTCAAATATCTGGCCTGGAGCGTTTGCATTTACGGTCGAAAAGTACGGAAATGTCATGCACTTATTTTTTTCGGAATTAATATTCAAATTAATTTAATTTATTTAAATTTTTGGAGTAAAAAAATAGTATATTTTGCCATAACACAGCGTTAAATTTAGTGCAAAACAGTTTAAAATTTATTTCACAATTTAGCTCACATAACTCATCGCGCATTCAATACCCTATCTTACTTTGTTGTGAACGTTAGCGAACTTAATTATGATAACATGAAAAAGGAAACTATGCTAAGCTGCAGTTATATTACAAGGAAATTAATGCATGAGGAATTATGCTAACATGATTTTAATGATGTCATATTACAGACGCTTCGCTACTGTGTATATCGGCTGGGGTCACAAATACACTGCGTATAATTATAGTCCTTCTGATATACCACTTGTTCAAAATCAATACAAAATCGGACCGGAGATTATGGAAATTTGTGATCCTACTGTCAAAGAAGAGGCACATCAATTGACGCGTTTGCTACCAACATTACCAATGGGTGATTGCTTGAAAAATATATCTTTTTAAAATAATTATAAAATATAATAACCATAATATATGTATATGCGCATTAATTCTTTTACATAATCTTACACTTAAAATAATCTTTTCTTGCAGAAGAAAGAATGTTAAATAAAGAGGAGGAGGAAGAAGAAGAAGAAAAAGAAGAAGAAACAGATGATGATGATTATGAGGAAAATGAATAACTTTCTTCACATATTACACGATTATATTTCCAAATTTCCTCATTATATTACATTAATATTTACATTAAGGGCTCAGACACAATGAGAGGAATAAGGAACAAGGAATTAAACATAGAGAATTGGGATGTAGAAGAAGGAAGAAGGAAAATATCTTCCTTCTTCCTTCTTCCACATCCCAATTCCCTATGTTTAATTCCTTGTTCCCATGGACCTAAGAAACTATGGACAGAGTACTACCGGCAAGGGGTTTGCCGAATTTGCGGTAAGGGAAGAGTAGCGCTATCTCTTTCTACAATAGGACCCGTTCGGGTCTTTCCGCCGCATACTCGGCGATTCCCGCACACGAAGTGTGCGTAGTGCAGCACTACGGCACACTTCGTGTGCGGGAATCGCCGAGTATGCGGCGGAAAGACCCGAACGGGTCCTATTGTAGAAAGAGATAGCGCTACTCTCCCCTTACCGCAAATTCGGCAAACCCCTTGCCCGTAGTACTCTGTCCATAGTTTCTTAGGTCCATGCTTATTCCTTATTCCTTTCATTGTGTCTGAGCCTTAATACTTTTCCTATAGATGGCGCTAGGAGTAACGTATCTAGCGCATCGGTAATATAGATTTACCCGAAGCATATCTCAAATAATTATTAACTATTATCAAGGATAGTTCAAGAAAATAATAAAATATAAATATATTTAATATTATTACAATAAAAATATTAAATAGCTCGAAAAAATTATACAATCATATATTGTTATGTTATCTTGGAAAGTTATCTTCTTTATCGAATAGTCGCGATGCTACCATTGAACTATCTACCTTCGTTGATGACGCCACATGCTCAACAGCTTGTGTTTCTAACCTCTTATATATTGTTGCCTTGTCAATTGTTATATGAATAGAAAATCTGAACAAAATGATTGAAGAAGCTGTTGAAATGGATTGTGTATTACGACCAATAAATTGTGAAATTAATTTACTATCAAGATCTGACGGTTCTACAATGTTTATGCAAGGTATACGATGAACATTATAAATAATATTTTGTTAGTACACAATATTCTAATTATTCTTCCACGCATAGGCGATACCACAGTTATCGCGGGTGTAAATGGACCCTTGGAAGCAAGAAGCCAAAAAATGGCATATGACAGAGTTTCTGTTGAAGTTACATATACACCACTTAAAGGACCAGCAAGTAAATTTGTGAAAATTGAAATCGTGAACTATATATTTCAGTATTGCTTTGGGTCTATATAGTTATTTATCAATTATTTCAGAGGTGGATGACAGATTAATTGAAACATATATAAAAGAGACTTGTGAATCTGCTATATTAGTTTCATTTCATCCTAATACCATGGTGTGCATTAATCTGCAAGAAATGCAAGATTCCGGTGGGGTAAGATTTCGCTTCATAGAACATGTTAATAACAAGTCTTTTTAGTATAAATTGAGTAATATATGAATAAACAAATAAAATTTCAGCTACTAGCTTGTGCTATTAATGCGTCATGTTTGGCGCTAATTAATTCAGGACTTTCCATGAAATATACCATTGCAGCTGTAAGTTGCATGATAGAAAAAGAAACAGGAGAAGTAATAATGGATCCTGACAGCTCACAATTAAAAGTATTTAAAAACAGTAATAAGTCATAAAAAATAATAGTAATATATCTTATCAAGAAATAATATTTTTCATAATTAACTTGTTTACAGAATGCAAAAGCAGAATTTACATATGCATTTGATGGTGTTAACAAAGATATTGTATGCTGTCATAGCGTTGGCCGATTCACTCAAAGTGAATTCTTGGCTTCTATGGATAAGTGCAGACAAATCAGTAAATATGTATTCGATTATTATAGGGAAGTAACAAAAAAGTATGCAAATATAATATAACATTATAATATTATTTTATTCTCAAATAAACACTCCTTTTTTATCTTTTACTGGATTAATGAATCTTAAACATGCATACCAGCGAGATATTATGGAATACCATGGGTACATTTTTACGCTTATCAATAGGGTCCTGTAGGCCCCGGAGATAATTAAAGATTATTAATATTCACTGTCTTAAGGAGGTTCGGGTGCTTCATCGGGGGAAGTAGTGGGACGCGGGGATTTCAAGGAAAACTTAGCAACAGCGCACTAGCGTTCGAAGTATTGGGTTGGCATTGCTCCCCGCAAAAAATGTTCTGTAGCTTTTTTGGATATAGCTGAAATAATAGATTCAAAAAATCAATTGAAAAAAAAATCAAAAAATCAATTTCATGTTTAATAATTAATTTCTCTACGAAATGTGTAATAACCTACCCCTTTCTTTCACTCATTTATTTGTAAATATATTAAGTTAAAGTGCATATTTTTTTTTCTTATTATTTGCATTTTTTCTTGCATTATTTCATTCTGAAGCTGTGCACTATGTAATTTCCCATAAGAACCTAAAAAGTAAAATTTTTCGTGACCATGAAAAATTCCAAAAAAATTCACATAATTATATTTTGCATTGCAGAACAATATATTAAAATTTCATGAGGCTGGCTGCATTTTTTTGTAGCACCTGAACCTCCTTAACAACCATCAGTTGACACACATAAATTTTCAAAGGTGCCAATATCCCACATATTAGAATTTGTAATGATGATCCGGACGTTGGTAACACAGTCTTCCAGGAGACTAATCAATTTTGACCATTGGCATTTTTTATTATTGACAACCCTAAGATAATGAAGTTTACATCGGCAATTGTCAGTAGGATGACGAATTGATTGGAAAATCACGGAACCGTTACGACAAAGAAATCGGCGTGCGAAACAGGTTTTTTCTTATGTTTTTTCTTGCGGATTTATGTTTGTCTTATTTGTATGTATTAATTTAATTTATCGGCGCACTGAAGATGACCGTAGTTAAGGTCGAAACGTTTGTTGTCAACCAATTATTTATATAAAATAACTTATAATACAACACATTAGCACGTACATCTAATTTGGCTCATTCCTCTTGTTTTATTGTGATTTTTAATCTATTGAGCCTAAATAACTAATTTGTTTAATTATTAATATTATCAACTGTTGAGATGTAAACTTTTCGATCGCTAACATTCGAAGAAGTATATCTATTTATCAACTGTAAATAAAATTGTATTCGTTTTACGTAATACCAGAGAAAAGCCTGAGAGCGGCCACGCCGACCTTTTTCCTGACCTCAACAAGGTTAGCCCCCCCAAGTGGATTATTGATATTTTTTCTTTTACCAATCGATTGGTGGTTGTTTGGTAGTGTTTGGTACCGTATTCAAAACGTTTGGTAGTTTCTCGTTTTCTTAGGAAATCGAAAACAAATTTTTGATCTTTTAACCCCCCCATTTTGACTGTTGTAAATTTTTTTTTACCAATTGTTTGGTGGTTGATTGGTAGTGTTTGGTACCGTATTTGAAACGTTCGGTATAGTTCCTGGTTTTTTTAGGAAATTGAAAACAAATTTTTTTTTAGCCCCCCACTTTGACTGCTGAAAAAAATTTTTTTTACCAATTGTTTGGTTGTTAATTGATAGTGTTTAGTACCCCATTGAAAACTTTTGGTGGTTTCCCGTTTTTTTTAATCTTCAACAAAATTTTTAACCTTTTTTAGCGCTCCCACTTT
>NJRP01000323.1:23746-49860 GCA_003063835.1 Aphaenogaster floridana
TCTCTCTCTCTCTCTCTCTCTCTCTCTCTCTCTCTCTCTCTCGCATAGGGGTTCGTGAAAAACGACATATCAAATTTAATCGCTAAAAAAATGATTTAAAAAATGATGACACGTTTTTAAAACTTTAAAATTTCTTGCCAAACAATTTAAAAAAAAGAGAACATGCACTTACTAGTTTGTTACAAAAATATTTATTAAAAAGTAAGCAGTAAGGTTCCAGGAGTAGGACAGCGTTAAAGATGTTACCAACTGAAGGAAAAAACGTTGTTGCTACATCTAATACATTTCAAATGTTGAATTTTTAAAAATTATATCTTACCGAGATTGTAAAATTTATGTATAAAATATATATTTAACAGATTTTTCTCACTTTTTGTACCATAATCATTATTCTTTCATTTCTTTATTTTATTTCGATTTTCGATTTTTATTTTCTTAAGTTGAATTTAGTGTACAGTCACGTCCGACATTTTTAACGGTGATACTAAAAATATGCATAAAGAGTATATAATATCTTATTAATTGTTATCAAAAACATTTCTCTAGTTTTTATGCGGTTAAAGCCAATAGTGATCTTATGGAATCCAAATACATGCTAAAAATGAAAAAATTGTTGTGTTCTCAATATACATCACTTTTTGTATAGCCAATATATCCTTAAAGGAACATTTGTCAAGGATTGATCGGAATCGAATTGCCAGCTGTATCGTTCCTCATCTCATAAATGTGTTGCATAAACGCACTTGACGCATTGTCTCCCGGCCGAGGGCCGGGCGAGGAAAATGACGTGCCCCGACTACCTGCTCACCCACGTGCACTTACATAATGCGCTCGCTAAAAATATGATAGGAGCGATAAACGGAAAATGCGGGATCGCGGCAGTCTTGTTAGTGCGTGAGAGCGAAGAGTTCGTCGAGAAGAAGGGTGAGTCACTCTTTGGGTCGTGCGACGTTAACCCTTCGACCGCCCTTCGCGTTTCGCGACGAACATCTCGCGTGATTATGGACGGTATTCATAGCTCGAGATACTCATTTGGCTGGACGGAACCTTGAGAACTATTCGAGGTTTCAGACGATCTTACATAAATATAATAACGAATTCGATCACTCGTACTATATTGGATTAATGCACATTAAAGGCTGTTATATATAAACATATCTAAATGCAATGGTACAATATAATCATTAATAATGAAATCATTAATGCGTATTCTGCTAAATAACGTGATAATATCATTATTGACTATTTATATAATCGTTCAAAAGATTTGTGTTCTTCCATATAGCACAGAAATTGCAGCAACATTGCAGTAACATAACAATATTGCCGAAATGTTGCTGCAATGTTCTGTGCTGCATGGGCTTTTACGTTTAAATAAATTCATGTATAATGGCCAGGGGCGTAGCTAGGATTTTATTTCGGGGGCAGGGAGGTTTAAAAAATTGAAATCACAGAACAACTCATAACTGTTTTAATTAAATAAGATAACAATATTCGTTTAGGACATTTTCTTTTGACCTTAAAGCATTTACCATTTCATTTCTCTCTCGGCTTTCAACCTTTCATTTTCATATTTTCATATTTGGTTCCAAAATTTCGGGGGGGGGGGAATTTATCCCCTTAATCCCTTCCTGGCTACGCCACTGATAGTGACTTTTAATATGCACTAATCCAATGCGGGTGATCGAATTCGCTATAAGATCGGGCCGTAGAATATCGTTAAATATCGTTCAAAGATTGATATTCGGGTGCACCCGAAGTGTCCGCGAGTGCGTTTAATCGGCATTCGCGATCGACGGACGCTTGTTCGTCGAGAATTCGTCGCACAATCGTCGCGGCAGATTATTTTCGTCACGTTGACGGGCGATGACGCGCAGCGCGTCTTGTTATTCCCGATTAATATTCGCGGCTGGTATCGACGAGACGAATGATAAGGCAGCGAAGAGGCAGTGCGGGCACGGCTATCGGTTTATAGTTTTACTTATTAAACGGCGCGACTGTTTGAGGTTCATAGTACAGAGACCGTGACCTCGGCGACCGTTCGGACATTTTCAATGACGATCCCAATTGCATTAACGCCGAACGCGATGTCTCTTCTTCCCAGTTCTGTTAGGTTGCATTTGTTTCTTCTGCACTCGAAATGTATACTACAAACAATTTAAAACATTTAAAAATACACCAAGTCCATAAAACGTATCTAAATGTGTTATGTATACATATATATAACAAAAAAGTTTCAAAAATATATGTATATATTTTATATAAATATAAATAGTATATTTATAATATTTTTTTGACATTTATAATATTTTTTGAAAATACATCTTTTAAAATTGATACAGGCATTTTTAAAGCAAATTTATTATATATATATTTTTAAATTTATATATATATATAAATTTAAAATATTTATTATATATATTTAGATATTAAAAATATATACAATAAATTCACTTTGAAAAATGCTATATTAATTTTAAAATATGTATTTTCGAAAAATGTTATAATATTGTCAAAATACTTTTTAAAGGACTGTAAAAAATTTACTTGGACGTTGATGTAGAAAAAACGAAATTTCCAAAAGATAGCTTTAATAAATAATTTCTATTAATATTTCTACACTCGAAGCAGAATATATATTTTGTATTTCTCTGTTGGTATCTTAAATTATTAAAAAATATAAATTTTCTTTTGTGACATTTTTTTGATCACTAAAGTGATATCTTTTTAATGACCGATGTTGTTAACATAATATAAAATGTTATTATAAGCATTGAGAGATAAGGGAATGATTGTAGGAAGAAAAGTGCAGAATATCAATGCAGTTAGAAAAAGAATATGAGATTTTGTCTACTCATTATTTATCGCTATTTGCGGTTGTTTCTTGTCATATTGCATAAACCTCTTATTTCTAATCGTTTGAAAAAATTGGATTTGACGTGCGTTCAATTGGACTTAAAAAAAAATCGCAAAATAAAAGAGTAGTGCAAGGTCGAAGGATGTGTAGATAAAGAGAAAGACATAAACTTGTGAGTATTAAGGCCCATTTTAAACAATTTTACGTAAGGTGAATCTTATCAGGGTTGAGAAGTGTGTAACGCGTTACTTCTAATGCCGTTATCGTTACCGTTACTTTTTTATAGTAACGATTTGGTAATGACGTTAAATTTTTTCAACAGTAATGATAACGTCAGAGTTGGGAAAATTATTTTTAAAAAGTAACTCGTTACCGTTACTTGTTACTTATTTAAAAAAGTAACTCGTTACTTTACTCGTTACGTAATGAGTAAAAGTAACGCATGACTTTCGCGTTACTTTTGCGTTACTTTTATTTAATGTTTTTTCAATGAGTAACGAGTAATGGTAACAAATTACTTTTCAAAAGTAACTTTCCGAATCCTGACGTTATCGTTACTGTTATGAAAAAATGTAGCATCATTATTAAAGCGTTATTATAAAAAAGTAAAAGTAACGGTGACAGCGTTACAAGTAATTACGTTACTTCCCAACCCTCAATCTTACAAATCCTGATCGTCTCATCGCCACCCTTCTGTTCCCTGAATTCGCGTCGAGAGTCACTGATTTCGAGGGTAGCTTGGTTCCCGATCCGCGGAAAAATATAAAGCAAAAAATAAAACGTACGCGCGCGCAAGCGCGCTTCGCGGATCGCTCGTTTGCTCGCTTCGAAGCTGATTCGCCTCTTCGGAGAGGCGATCTCAGTGTCATCGCGAAACTTGTTTCGCACTTTCCGTGCCTCTGCGAAAATCGGCCGGTGTAACCTTCTGGCAATTTTGGTTTTCGGTAATTATTGCGGGAAGCTATTTTCGTCGCGTGAAATGTTCTTCGCAAAAATACATATAGTGACCTATAAAGCGCCTCGTTCGACGCTGTTATCGAAGAACAGACGAAAGTCGAAGGGTTCCGAGAGGATATTTCTCTCTAGGGCCGATATTCATGTCCGATCTCATATTCAAGATGATAATAATAATGACTTGTTTGAGATGTGCAGTAACTATAAAGAAAAATTACAGAAAAAAATATACAACAAACACGCCGAAGTATCAACAACAATGTTGCTTAAGAACCTAAACTTGATCGTCCTAAATGTGATATACTGTCATTTGAAGCATCAAGAATCGTTTTTATTCCGTCTACCTTAAAGGAATCCTAGAGTGAAGATCCGCGAACTTCTACGTGAAAGCCGACTTTACCGACCGATTTACAATACATACATACGATTTACGAAACATCAATATACATCACTGCATATTACTCCCACACAGCACACTTTATCCTGAGGATATTCCAGAGTGATCCGGATGTCCAATAGGACATAATGCGATCCCATGGAGATCCTACGGTTATTGAGATATATAATTGGACATATTGCGATCCCTCGGATATCTAGTGGATATCGCAATATCGTGTGCTGTGTGGGCTACATCAATAGGTTTGTTCACGTTGCTTGAAATCCCCAAAAATTTTTGCACTTGAAATGAGATAAATATATATTCGGGCGTTGGAGAGAGAGAGAAAGCAAAGATGCTGAGTGCAAAAAGTGCAAGCAACGCGAACAGACCTATTATCGCACGCACACATGCGCGAAAAAGATAGTGAAGGGAAAGTCTTTTTTTCTAGGCTTTCAATTTTAGTTCCAAAGGCTCAGTGTTATTTGTTCATGTAATCCGAAATGTGCGATGGTCTCATTTTGTACCTACAAACCATAGAACTTTTACATTAAGCAAACGTTTATGTCAGGTAACAGCTTTCGAGCCGAAAGAGAGTAACACCAAATGTAATTTTTTAATTTTTTTCGATTTTATCATGAAATCGACCGTCCCGCACTTTCTTAGTGTGCGTACTTTAATTACATAAAAAGAATTTGCAATTCTGTCCAGCCACAATTCGGGGATTTTTCCTAATCTGCAATTGTCGGTAATTCTCGTCAGTTTACGATCCCCTTAATCTTTATGCTCTGTACTACATTTCTGTTTATTTGCATTCCGTTTATCTGCACTACATCTCTCTGCTTATTTCCGTTCATCATAATTGCTTTTATCTTGTTTACACTCTGTTTCAAGTTGTTTTATATTGTTTTTTTTACATTATCTTTTTTTAATTTCTTGTAGGCATTATAGCCGCAGGTGTCTTATTGACATCCTTATCTTTTGCGTGTACATCTCCGTCGTACTTGTCTATTTTGTAAACTATCACTAGCTGTCATCTTGTATGCACGAAATAAATTATTATTATTATTTCAATGGGTGGATGAAATCTTAAGGTCATTTAAGTTCTGACTTAAGACGATTTTAAATATAAGAATGGACTATGCCCATGTAGCACAGCAGCGCGTGCAAAGCGCTTTGCACGCGCTTCTGTGCTACATGGGTGAATACCCTCTTACATTTACGCAGATTTTTATTTTAACGATCACGAATATCTAGATATAGTACGTTTCAAAATCAATCTCTACATTGACAAGGTATTATTAAAGATTCTCGGCTCTAGATAAACTTTCATGATTATTCACGGGTCCTTCTTCCCCTCTCGAGAGTTCCGGCGGTAATTACAGAGTACAGATGTTATCAACTGCTTCGACCATATGTTTTAACAGAATGTGTGCGGTATTACACTCAAAATCTATATTATACAAATGTTTCTAAAACACGTATTTAAATACGATATTTCTAAAGCATACGTATTTACAATGCAGCAATCTTGTATATTGCTGCGAAATTGCATCTTTTCCACAATTATCACTTATGTGGATGATCAAACGCAGATGATAACAGTGGAAGTGCAGTTTTAAATAAAAATCGAATATCATCGCAGATATCAATGTCGGATTTCGTAAATATATGTACACATCTACGAAATACGATAATAAATGATCATTAAATTGACACTGTATAGATAACTTTAACGATCGTGCGAACTTCGTAAAACGATCGATCTTTAGTCGATCGATCAGTAGACACTTCGGTTTTTCTTCACCTTATGATGAACAATGCGAGACATTACTACATTAATCTTGTTGAAGAGACATCCTCGTACATCGGTCTTACATTCTCGAATGGAGATTGCCTCTCCGACAATCCTTTCTTAGTTAATAGATTCTAGAAGGCAGAATCTCGATTCGTGAGAATGTGCGGGAACGAGCATTTGACTTCGATCCAAACAGCCAAGTCTGTCGAGAACAGCTTCTGCAAAGTGTTTGTTACAAATTTTGTTGGCAAAGAGATTGCAGATTGGATACGGGATCTGGCATATACAATGCTGTTGGTAGAGATATAGCAAAGTTTGTCAACAAAATATGATGACAGGTTGATGGCAGAAGTCTAGCAGACTTTAATATATTTGCTACACAGTTTGACGTAGACTGGTAACAGAAATCGAGCAAAATTTGTGTTCAACAGATTCTACTTGGTTTTTGCCATCAATCTGTTATCAAGTTATGTCAGCAGGATCTGTTAGTAAAACGCGAGCTTAACGCGGACCCAGATGGTGTCAATTCGCTAACAATTTCGAATTTGCGTCAATCTGTTACTATTCCAAATAACAGAGTGACAAGACAAAGTTAAAAACAACATAGTGACGTCTATTAGATAAAAAAAAGGTAAAAAAAAGACGTCAAGATAGTGTACGCACTCTTTGAAGAAAAAACTGTTGTACCAAACTATTTCTCAAAAAAATTCAAGTAGTAGTATCTTTCATTAAAAAATAAGGTAGGAAATATTTAGTATTAGCCACCCTCAATTTCCATAATTTTGAAATATGTTGTCAAGGTCATCACCCTGAGTAATGTTGTGAAGGTTTTAGTTGGGGGTCGTTGTTTATTAAAAAGTTATTAACAAAAAAGTTCGAGAAATATACCGATTTAGGTAAATATTTTCCTTTACACAGTCAACCCCAAATGACTTCTGACTGACCTTGATGTTGACCTTGACCTTTAAGAAGTTCAAGGTCATTAATTTTTCCCGTCGCTCGTTGTTTGTTAAAAAAATATTAACAAAACAATTTTTATGAAAGGTTTGTATTATTCTGTCAAAATATTGCTCAAATCTTTCACTTTACTAAATTGGTGAGTTTATCATATACTAAAATAGCAAATCTTGAAAAAATTAGCAAAGACCCCTACGCAAGGTTTGTATTCTGTCGAAATATTGCTCAAATCTTTCACCTTACTAAATTGATGAGTCTATCATATACTAAAATAGCATATCTTGAGAAAATTAGAAAAGACCCCTCCGCAAGGTTTGTATTTTGTTTTAGTTTTGTGATAGGTAGAGGGCTTCGCCTTCCACATCCCCCACCGGGACTTTGCCCTTGGGCCCCGCGTCGCTCTCTTTTTCTCTTTCTATTTAACGATACGCGCATACAAACTGTACGGCTAAAACCTTCTGAAAGTCACTCAGGAGAGTGATCTCTGTAATATATATCAAGGTCAAGATCATTAAAGAGGAGTTCGTAAGGGTAAATATTTACATACATTTACATACCGCTGAAACATATACCCTGTGTCTAAAAATTACATTCTAATTATAAAAATTGTTTTGTTAATAATTTTTTAATAAGCAACGACCCCCAACTAAAACCTTCACAACATTACACTGTAAAAAAGTAAAATTACAGGACAAGTGTAAAAATTATATGTAAAAGTAAAATATAAGTGTAAAAGTATCAGTATTTATAACGGAAACGTAACAAAATCATGTATTTTTACAACAATTATTATTGTGAAAATACGTGATTTTGTAAGTTTCCATCATAAATAGTGAAGTAATATTACATCCTTTTTTACAGTGTATTCAAGATGATGACCTTGACAACATATTTCAAAATTATGGAAATTGAGGGTGGCTCCCTAATAAATATAAAATAAAACCCAAGTGGTACGATTCTTTATACTTCAAAAAAATCCAGGTGGTAGTATGTTTATTTTTAAAAAACCTAAGAGTGTGATACGTATTTTTCTATACCCATTCAAGGATTTTCCTATTCCAACCCAAATCACTTTAGGTGCGTTCCACTTAGCGCTCACAACGCTCTTGGAATCATTTCACTCTTGTTGTTCGTCAAATGTTTAACGGCTACGGTCCACTTGATGCTACAAATGCTTTGAAGCATTCTTTGATTGGTCAATTAGTAAAATTCTTTCTTCTCTTTTTGCAGGACAACAAGTCGCTCCACCCGACCCGTTTGTATTCGCGCGGGTCATCCTCCGTCACCCGGATCGTCGACATCGGCGGCGCGTCCCCAGGTGGCGTGCCACTTGGATCGAACTTCGAACCGCCGTCAGCATCGTTGGCTCCGAACGTTCTCCCCTTTCCCGCCGCGTCACTGCCCCATTACCCCTCCGATCCGACCCTAGCCCACAGTCTCCGCGGCGATCACTGGATTCGCTGGGTGTCGAGCGACGTGGTGTGCGTGCGCGATTCCGCGTGTCGATTCTCGTTCGACTCTCCTCGATTCTGCGCGCGCCACCCTCCTCCCCCTCCGCCCCGCCACGCGCAAATTCTGTGGAGTCGCGGAGCAGGAAGATCGGTCGCATCGAGATCGGCCCGGAAGGATTCCGCGCGCGCGATCGGCGATGAGTGACACGAGATAGAAGAAAACGCGGACCGAAGAAAAAAATACGCATACGAGCGAGCGACGCGTGAACGATTAATTAGCGAGTGATAAGCGGGCGACAGAGCGGCGCCGCGGGCCTCCTTTCGCTGGTGGAAAGGAGAGGGAGGAAACAGGAGGTCGAGGAAGTGAAGCGGGTTGAGCAGCAGGAGAGTAACTAAACATGTCGCACGCACGTCTGCGAAACGCCGTGATCGCCGGCGGCTGGCCGACGAGGACGATGACGGCGACGTCGTCGGCAACAACGGCGGCAAGACAGAGTGCCGGCAGCGGAGGCGGGGCGCTGATCGGCCGAGGGGTAGGGATGGCGGACGGGCCGGTGTCCTCCGCACCGATGCTACTCCAGCCGGTTATTCCGTGTCGCGGCATGGCGTCGAGCGCAGCGGCAGCGGCGGCGACGGCGAGCCCGTGCAGCAAGGTCCTCACCGAGGACAACGTCTTCGTAAACCTGCGCAAGATGGAGTACGCGGTGCGCGGGCCGCTGCTTATCAGGGCGCTGGAGATCGAGAAGGAGCTGCAGAAGGTGAGAGGGTAAATCGAAAACTCGGAACGGAGTGGAGCGTCAAAGCGATACGCCGCTTTAGGGCGGGAGGAGAATCCCCTCCGGGTGGGCGCAAAAAAAAAAAGAGGAACGATATACAGCGGCAACGCGGAGTGCGCGGGACGCACGCAGTAGTAAAGTTGAATTAAATTGAATGGGCGCGAAGGGCGACAGGAAGGGCGAGAGGGATGGAAGAGGGATGGGCCAGGTTGTCATGGTGAAACGCCAAGTATTGAAGGTGGTAGGGGCAGCAGGTGGGGGAGAAAGAGAAGGGAAATAATCGCTAATTGAAACTGTAACTACGAAGTGCGAGTGGAGCTCGAAGAGTAGAGGATATGTTTGTTTTAAAATTGCACTTTATTCTCCGCACGCGAGAGATAAGATAAGCGCATTCCCAGGTTTATGCGTGAAACGAGACGACGTGATAAACACCGTCGTAAAATATTTGATTCTTGACGTTGAGCAAGGTAATGACTAATGGGAAAGGCGATTTTAAAATGGGACAGTTTATATTCGAAACTTTAATCTTAAATCTGCACTTTTAAAAGCATAGTTATACATTAAAACTATGAAAAAATACGAAAAAAATGTAATTTATATTTTGTTAACGATATGGATTAACGAACTAGTGACTTATCTATTCTAAAAATAAGTTGTGTAATAAATTAGTATTAGTAATTAGAAGAATATAAGGGTTAGGTGGTAATGTGTTACTTGTAACGCTGTTATCGTTACTTTTATTTTTTTTATAATAACGATTGTGTAATGGTTACATTTTTTTATAACAGTAACGGTAACGCCAGGATTGGGAAAGTTACTTTTAAAAAGTAATTTGTTACTGTTACTCGTTACTTATTAAAAAAACGTTAAGTAAAAATAACGTTACTTTTTTCAATGAGTAACGAGTAACGATAATGAGTTACTTTTTAAAAGTGACTTCCAATCCTGGCATTACCGTTATGAAAAAATTTAATGTCATTACCAAATCATTACTATAAAAAAGTAATTGGAATGGTAACGGTGTTACAAGTAACGAGTTACTTTCCAATCCTGAATATAACTATTAAGTGAAAATAAATATTGATATGTGACTAATTCAAATATATAGATATAGGCCTTATTTCGGTCGGGCAGGATCATTGTGCCTAATAATATTATTTTTGCGCGAATTTATACAGGGTGTAACAAAAAGATACAAATAGACTTTTTGTGGTTATAGGGGGGGGGGGGTTGATATAAGTAATTTGAGTATAGGAATGCATGTCCGCTGAAATCTCGTTTCCGTGCTATAGGGCTGTGAAGTTGCTACTTCTCCATTTTACGCTTATTGCATCAGACACACAACAATTGGATACACCACGAATCTAACAAAGTTGTGAACAAGAACGAAACACTCTTAAATAAAGATCAAACTCCTAATGTTGCATTGTTTATTCCATGGCTTGGTTTGTGTTTCATGACATACCTGACTTAATTAATTATTCACTGTATGAAACATGATAAACCGATTGACTTAGAATATCGTATACGAGCCTGATTTTTAATTCTGAACAACTTTTTCTAATAAACAAATATGAGAAACGCCAATATCGGTCGCGGCGGATCTTGGTACCTAACAATAATTATTTTTTTGAATTTTCCTACTCATGCGAACTGCGCGCCGCATATTTGTCGGTCTTGAAACATTTTCTAATAAAACTTTTCGCTGTCTTACCAAAAAGACACTTCACCTACACAGGAAATCTTAAAAGTAGCATCTCTTTCTCTTCACAGCCGTGTAGCACGGAAACGAGGCTTCAGCGGACATGCATTCCTATACTCAAATTATATACTTATATCACCCCCCCCCCCTACAAACACGAAAAGTCTGTCCGCATCTTTTTGTTACACCCTGTATATATTTTTCGGCTGAACCAACCATGCGCGCCGATTACTTTTCGATCTTAAAACGTCTCTAGTTAAAGCTGGAAATAGTATCGCATAAATTAAATTAATAATCAATTTAATAATAATAAGAATGCTAATAAAGATGCTAATAAGTCTTTATCTTCTAATTAGTCTTAAGACTAATTTAAAACACCGCGAAAAATTTATTATGAAAAATATAATTCAAAAGATAACAGAACATATCTAAGTTATTTACATGTAAGTATTTATCTAATTTGACTTTCCTGCAAATAACAAAATATAGATGATCACAACGGAACGTCTAAATTATTAGCACACAAATATTTATCTAAATTATCTTTTCTGCAAACAATAAAATATATAGACGAGCGCAGTGTAGAGTATCTGCATTATTAATATATAAATATTAATCTAAATTATTTCGTCTGCAAATAATAAAATGGGAACAATTCGAATATAACGTATGAAAACTTGTTATCTAATTGTAACTTGTTAGACAAAATTAACGCGCAAGTGTACGATTACGCGTATCGGTGCATGAGATATATTATTTTGACACATACCTAGTACAAAATTTTTCATATAAGAACATATATAAACTTATATAATTATATATAAAATATATCCATATATGTTTTCATTTTCTTGTATAATTTCTGTTTATATATACAGAGTATTAAAAAAAACCATTCAATATTTATATGGTAAATAATACACACCATACTGAGTAAAAAAAACTTTAGTAAACATAGGTCGAAAGACAGATTATCTTCTTCTCACGTCGCATACGACACGTAGAAGCCAGTAAGTCAATCATGATGCTAACATACAAAAGTGTTTATATCTCAGAAACGGTTAAGTTTTCGATCTATGTTTACTAAGGTTTTTTTACTTAATATGGTGTGTACTATTTACCATATAAATATTGAATGGTTTTTTTGAACATCCTGTATAAGAAAAATAATAATAAAAATGTAACGTCGATTGCCTCGAGTGGTTAACTTTCTTTTTTAATATATGGACTGGACACATATGGTAGCCTCTTATCACGTTATCAAACCCGGAGCACAGTTACGTCATTAGAGCTGGACGAAGCTGCTAGCCTGCTCGCCGAGCAATTGAATGTGATTGATTGGATCTATAAGTAAGAACCAATCATGCTCAATCGCTCGGCGAGCAGGCTAGCTGCTTTGTCGGCTTGAACACGCTCATTGCTAACAGGAACGCGCATGCTGCATTCATGAAAAATATAATGCAGAAATCAATTATTAACAAAACAGTTATTAACAAAGTGTTTGAAACCGAGATTGATGAAGAGGAAAGACGAGAGATATACAGGGTGTCTCCGAACTGGTGGTACAAGCGGGAAGAGGGTGATTCTACAAAAAAAATTAAGTCGAAAATGTAGAATAGCATTATTTTTATACGAGGCTTCGTTTTCGAGATAATCGAATTTGAATATTTTAACATAAAATATAAATAAATAAGAATAAACTATTACATCGTTATCACCCGGCCAGACAAGACGAGATTACTGTCGTTCTCCGTTTATTAAATGTTACGCCTTTACTGTACGATTATCAACGTTAAGAACTGGTTGTCGGGCAACAGTTACATCCGCACTCTAATGTTGGCAACTACCGTTACTTTCTAACGATGAAGATTTGTACATTGACTTCACCATCTGCTACTTATTTTATGGATACACTAAAGATGGCCCAAATCGTAGGGCCAAAACGTTTGTTATTTATATAAACTTGAGTTTCTTATCTTTATTAATTGTTAATTAATTATTGTTTCGCTTTACCAACGGCTCTCATTTGCCCTTTTATTGACATTTATGGTAAAATATAAAATATCTTGTAAATTATTCAGTTTTTGAGTTTTTCATAACTTAATACTTTTATGCACAAAATAACGAGATGAATCAATTGATGTAAAGAAAACATTTAATAACTTTAAAAAAAGTATGTAACTGCATATTGTGCAAATCGTATAATTTTTTTAAAAAGCAACTATGTGTTTTTGTTACACCAATTGATTCATCTTGTTATTTTGCGCATAAAAGATACCATTATCGACAAATGAATAGTTTACAAGATATTTTATATTTTATGTCAAAATATGTCAATTTTCAAATTCGATTATCTCGAAAATGAAGTCTCGTATAAAAAAAACGTTATTCTACATTTTTTACTTATTTTTTCATGTAGAATCACCTCCTTCCCGCTTGTATCACCAGTTCGGAGACACCCTGTATATGCTTTTATCTCCCGAGATAATATTTCCTCGTAAGCGAACGTTCTTCCGGAACTGTTTTATGTCGTTTACGGATATACAGAGTGTATATCATTACTCAAAAGGGGATCACTGGAATAAACACACATCTTTATAGATGTCTGCTTAGGACGCACGGTTTCAATTCCGTTGATTTTGAGGCACCCAGGGTCTCAAAAAGACTTCTTTTTATGCGCGCCTGAATGCGCCTTTATGCGTTTTAAAAATAGAAGTATCAGCCTCTCGCGAATGCGAATGACCGGTTTGTTGGAAAAAAAAGAGACGCATTTTATTCATCAGTGCAATTACGTGCTGAATAATTACCGGCGTACATGTTCTCACGTTTCTATCGGTTTCACACGTAATTGCGTAACGCCCGTGGATGACGTAGTTTCACAGTGCGAAGTTTACCTAGTTTAGTAAACAGAAACTGTTTCGCCTGGCAAAAATATATATGCATTTTTTGTATATTTTGTATATAAAAATATTTTGCATTTTTCTGTTACAATATTGGGTGCTTACGAAGAAGCGCTCAGGGTTAGGTTTTTTGGTATAGCATATGTTACGTGCACTGTAGCATATATGCTGTATGTGCTATAGTGCACGTAACATATGCTATACCAAAACCTAACCCCGAGCGCTTCTTCGTAAGCACCCACTATTTACTTAATTTTCTAAAGAATAATAAATATTTAAGATTTCAATTTTTTCCCAAAAGAGCAACAGCGCTGAAATATAAATGGTTATGTAAATTACAAACGATCGGAATCGCATTTCCGCGAACTATAAATCCTCAAGGATTCGAATGAACAATACAATCTTACTTTTCGTTTAACTTTAAAACCTTGCTCCAACAGAGAACTCCGATTTGTATAGCTTTATAGTTACTAAAGATTGGAAATGTTCGAAAGATTAAATAAGAGGATTGCAATTGGTACTGAGATCGTTTTTCTTTGCAGGGCGCTAAGAAACCATTCAAGGAGGTGATCAAAGCGAACGTGGGCGACGCCCACGCGATGGGCCAGCAGCCCATTACGTTCCTGCGACAGGTGCTCACCCTGACTGTCTCGCCGAATCTGCTGAACGATCCGAGCTATCCGGAGGACGCGAAGGATCGCGCACGGATGGTCCTATGTGGCTGCAAGGGCGGCAGCGTGGGCTCGTACTCGGAGTCGGCCGGCATCGAATGCGTTCGCAAGCACGTTGCACAATACATCCAGGAACGCGACGGCGGTATCCCGTGCGACTACCACAACATCATCCTTTCGAACGGTGCTTCCGACGGCATCAAGGTGCGCGAACTTGAAGCATTCTTTTCGTTATTTAAGGGGATATTCTCGCTTTCAGTACCATTTTTATACCCTTTTTTAGGAATTTTTTTGTAAAAAATGTAAAAGCTATAAAGTGTTAAAACGTGGTACATTTAACACTTAAAATCGAGAACAGGCCAAATACGGTCATAGCAGATCTTAGCGCTCATTAATATTTTATGTGTGATTTTTCTAGTTCTTTTAAACTACGCGTCGTTACTTTCGGACTTGAAACGCAGCTCTTCAAACTAGAAAAGTAATATCACACTGATACTGATGCCAACAAGCATCTGTAAGCTCCCCCTCCCCATCCCATCCCATAAAACTGTAAAGAAATTTGTTACGAAAAATATTACCTCAGGATTTGAACCTGGACGGCACGTAGTTAAAAAAACGTTAAAAAAACTAGAAAAATCACACATAAAAATATTAATGAGCACTAAGATCTGCTATGACCGTATTTAGCCTGTTTTTGATTTTAATTGTTTGATACACTTCGCGGTTTTGTAATTATATTGTTTGGTACATTTATTCTGTGATACTTAAATGTTCTTTACAAATTTCTTTAAACATATTATAAAATTTTTTAAACAATTATTTGCAAATCTGTATGGGCATGTCAAAAAAATACCGGCTCACTGTTGCCATGATTTTTTTTTAAGGTGCAGAAATTATCAAAAACAAAAAATTAAAAAAAATTTTTAATTTGTATAAGTGTAGTTCTTATTCAACCGATAAGTTAAAAAATTTATTTTTGCAAAAATAGCAAAATTTTGAAAAAATTTGATTTTTTACTTTTTTTCGAGATTCTTACCGGAAACATTGATAAGTTGAAATTTTTATTTAATTGTAGGGCGGACGAAAAAGAAAAGTGTTGTGAATGTCTTCTAAAAATTTTGATTCATTTGGATTAAAACTACACGAGTTATCGTGGCAACAATTTTGAAAAATGTTTAAAAAAACACAATTTATTTAAAATTTTACAAACAATTTACAGGTTAATAAAAATTTTGTCAAGTCTTTTACCTCTAATCTGCTATATTCTACAAGATTCAAACTATTAAAAAATGCCAAAAAGATATCGATTTTTTGAAACCCAAAAGCGAGAATATCTCCTTCAAATTGATTACCTAGAAGCAATCTCGTTATTTAGCAACGTTTTGACATGCAAGAATAGATTGCCAGGTTAAAACAAAAAATAATTTTAAGTAAAGAATATTGAAAACATTGAAAAACTTTGCAATCTGGTTGCTTGAGTCTATTTTTTCTTCATAATATAATAATATAAGCATAAAAAATTGTTTTATGTGAATAGCACACATATTACACATATGTATTTATTAAAAAATGATTTTTACGCAATGCAAAATTGAAATTAGCATTTAAAATTTTGGTTTTTTGAACAGACTGATGGTGTACTAGCTATTAATGCTATATTTTGTCTTTCTTTATTGCATCCTTATTTGTTTTTGAATTTTTTCTTCTCAGTCATTCCTAAAATTATTCAACGAAAGGATCGACGGCAAACCATCCGGCGTGTTGATCCCGATTCCACAGTATCCTCTGTATTCGGCGACTCTGGCGGAGTTTGGCCTCGCCCAGATTGGATACTATCTGGATGAGGATAACAAGTGGTCGCTGGAGATCAGTGAACTGGAACGAGCACTAGGGGAGATCAAGGGCACGTGCAATCCTCGCGTGCTAGTGGTAATCAACCCCGGTAATCCGACCGGCCAAGTATTGACTCGCAAGAACATCGAAAACGTCATTCGCTTCGCACATAAGCATCATCTATTCATGCTGGCTGACGAGGTCTATCAAGACAACATATATGACAAGGACAGCGCGTTCCATTCCTTTAAGAAGGTCATGACAGAGATGGGTGAGCCGTACTCGAAGATGGAACTCGCATCGTTTATGTCCATCTCAAAAGGTGTGCGAAAAAAGAAAGAATCGGGATATAACTTCTTAGGAGACACAAGAAGTAATTTATTTAAAACATTAGACTTTCAGCAATTTAATCAAAGGACATTAAATTCTTAAATTACGTTCACGAAACTCGTTATTGATTTAATTAAAACATTGAACATCAATATTTGATTTGAGAATATTGAATTTTGTTAGGAACCAAGTTAGATTTATGAATTCTTTAGATATGTCAGAAGCATTCTGTGCTAAAGCATTTCATTTTTAGGATACATGGGCGAGTGCGGAATCCGCGGCGGTTACTCCGAGATCATCAATATGGATCCAGAAGTGATGAAGGTGCTGCTGAAGTCGATTTCCGCAATGCTGTGCCCTACCGTGCTCGGCCAGGTCGTGATGGACGTTGTGGTGAATCCGCCGCAACCGAACGAGCCATCATATGAGCAATTCCAAAAGGAGAAGAAAGAAACGCTGCGTTCCCTGGCAGAGAGATCGCAGCTTGTCGTCGACACGCTCAATAGTATTCCAGGATATAAGGTGACTGTCTTTTTGAAGGATAGCTGCCAAAAGCTGCGCACCAAATTTCTACAATCTCTTCTTTTTTTTTTTCAGGCGAATCCGCCGATGGGTGCGATGTACGTGTTCCCGCGCTTCGAGCTGCCGCCGAAGGCGATTGAGGCGGCGCGAGCGAAGGGCCAGGAACCGGATGTCTTTTACGCGTTCAAACTGTTGGAGAGCACCGGGATTTGCGTAATCCCAGGCTCGGGTTTCGGCCAAATACCCGGCACGAATCACTTCCGGACCACGATATTGCCGCAAAAAGATAAAATCAAAACAATGCTCGATGCACTGAAGCAATTTCACCTCAAGTTCCTTAAGGAATATAGTTAAATGATATATTTCCGATTGATAAAATTGAGATTACGAAGAATAGGAATAGAAATAAATGTGGAACGACCGCCTGGGGCTGTGCATATTCGCGTGAGGACTAATTTCCGGTCCGAACACGTTGCAAACATGAAATATTTTTATTACAATTAATAACTCACTGTGTTTGAAGACGATTATCACGTATGGCGTTGTTATTGAGTTGTGTAGAAATTGTGATGAAGTTTTAAATTTGTTGTAAATGTAAATATAAATGTGAATCATTGCTGAAGAATATCTGTAAATATCTGGTTATCGTTATGCCGACAACGGTCGATATTATGTAATAGTCAGCAAGAAAAGAGATTGAATATTTGTTGCAGTCAGACTGTCGTATTTTTTCACATGTGTTTCCCTATTCTTTCCCAATCCAACTTCCGTAAATTTAATTTTTTTTCTCAAGTTCTTTTTTTATCATTTGCAACTGGAGACTAAATGTAGAGAATAAAGTTTGAAAATTGATTATTATATTCGCATATGTATAGGATATAAATTCTTTTTGTATAGGATATAAATGGAGAAGAAGAGAGAGAGGAAATAATGGAGAGTCTATTTGGTTTCATGTGGAAAGAATGCGGAAGACTATAATATACAATTGAAACTGAATGCTTTATACATAAATTAAACTTGAGAGAGGAGAGAGAGAGAGAGAGACGTTGGTGATCATTTCCTGTTTTCTTTCAACGATCATGTTGATTTACCAAGTGCAACTATTTCTTATATTAATAATACATACATATACATTTTCTATATCGCTATTTACAGTATTCTATTTAAACTAATCAAAGATCCACAGCGAGCCTTTCTATCTCCTCAACGAAGAACTTCATATCGGCCTCCGTTAATCCCGAGTTCTGCAGCACCAATCTGAAGAAGTTCGGCATATTTCTCAACGTCTGGTACGTAATCAGCATCGTTCCTGCTCGTACCATGCGTTCCTTGATCATCGGTGCGATCTGTAATAATTTCATTAAAATAAAATCAAGATATACAAAAACTAACAAGATAAGAAAGAAATAAATGAAAAACTCAACAAGTTAGCAAGAGCTAAAAAACAAGGTGCGTCGAAAATGATCACTTCAGTCAACAATATAGAAAATAACTATCAAGACATTTGGGTTTATCATCTTGTCAACCCAAACGGAACAAAATGATTCGCTTGAATTCATTGCTTTCATCTAGGTATCATCAATAGATGTCCACAGGGAGGAGACAAGAGGGAGCGTTTGAATAAAGAAAGGGCAAAATTGTGCACCTTGCCGAACTCTGCCCTAATCCATAGGAAAATATTTTTTTCTAATTTCAATAGAATTTTAGTTTTTCAATGCCTGCTTTGCTCGAATTTAATTCATTTGCCTGCTTAAAAAAAAAACAAGAAAACTAAAAAACGCAAAGAAAACCTTTCTCGACATACAAATACCTTATCGCGGTGAGAAAGTTTTTACTACCAAAAGGTGTATAAATTTCAAATTATAAATTTCTAATTCTGAAAGTAACATTTTGAATCATGTCCCCCCCTCTCTAGAAAAAATCCTGCGGACGCCCTTGTCACAATAGGAACACGTTTAGATCGAATAGAGGCGAGTGTTGCGCACCTTGTGGAGCGCCTGATCGAGTTCCCGGTCGGCCAGGTGCCTCTTCGACGGCGGGACGTAGCGGAAGCAAACATTGGTGCACTCCGGCTCGACGAGCATGCGCCAGCCATCGCGCGTCTTGATGAGGTCGGCGAAGTAGCGCGAAAGCGCGAACACACGGTCGACGTGGGCCTCAAGGCCGCGCGTGCCCTTCGCCTTCCACATGTACCAGAACTTGACGACGTCGGCGCGACGGCCGCACTGCACGTGCCGATCACCGCAGTCGAACGACGGATCGTAGAACTTGTCGTTCTGGAAGAGATAGCTCGCCCTGCAGCCGTGCGCCGCTTGTAACAAACCTAAGGGTGAAATTCCGTTATATAAAGTAGGACTGTTACCTTTGACAACTTCGAAGATTCGAAGTTTCGAAAGAATTTGAAGCTTCAAAGTTAACTCCGAATCTTCGAAGTTTAAGGTGCCTTTCAAGCTTCGAAGTTAACTTCGAAGCACCTTAAACTTCGAAGCTTCGAATCTTCGAAGTTGTCAAAGTAGGACTGTTACCTTTGACAATTTCGAAGATTCGAAGCTTCGAAAGAATTTGAAGCTTCAAAGTTGTCAAAAGTAACAGCCCTAATATAAAGTATCACTTATGCGTTTATATGTTTCAATCAAAATAAACAAGAAGACTTGAGATAAAAAATTTCTTACAACTTTGATTACATCTTCTGTCAATTAAAAATATTAATTAAAAAGTTACAAATTGGATAAAATATTGATAGTATACAGGGTGTCTCTGAACTCTGTGCCAAAACTGGTACAGCGACTTTAGTACATGAAAACAAGTCGAAACCCACACAGCACACGATATTGAGATATCCACTAGATATCCGAGGGATCGCAATATGTCCAATTATATATCTCAATAACCGTAGGATCTCCATAGGATCGCATTATGTCCTATTGGACATCCGGATCACTCTGGGATATCCTCAGGATAAAGTGTGCTGTGTGGGAAATGCCTAATAAACATATGTCCGATTCCGAGCGGTTTTGGAGTTACGTGGTATTGAAATTGCTTTCGTGAAAACATGAATTGAGAGAAGTAAATGTTGTTTAATGTTCTTTATTCTATTTAAAGTTTTACGAAAGGTGTTCAAAAATTCCTCCGTCGACTTCGCCACACTTCCTAGCACGAATTAATAAATTGTTTCGAGCTTTTTGAAAAACGTTTAGAGTTTCGCGGATAACATCGTCAGCATTAAGTGTCAGTTGCCATAGTTGTTCTGAATCCTGAATCTCATTCTGATAGACTACACGGAAAGAACGATTTTGCTGAAGTATCTAAAAATTTGGCCAGATACAGATCTAAAAAGAATTTTATTAGACCAAAAGAAATTACATGGAATGCTCAAACATGATAATAATGCTACAAAAAATTTTGATATTCCAGCAACTATTTTTTGCGTCCTACATGATTATTTTGATGGGTCAACAAAAGTATTTTCAGATTCTTTCCGTGTAGATCTTTCATTCATCTCCAAATCTTGTGAAACAATTTATTAATTCGTGCTAGAAAGTGTGTCGAAATTGACGGAGGAATTTTTGACTTTTTGTAAAGTTTTAAATTACAGAATAAAGAACATTAAACATTTAATTCAATTCATGTTTGCTTACGAAAGTAACTTCAATATCCCGTAACTCTGAAACTGCTCGGAATCGTACATATGTTTATTAGGCATTTTCGACTTGTTTTCATGTACTAAAGTTGCTGTACCAGTTTTGACACTGAGTTCAGAGACACCCTGTATAATAAATAATAAAATTATATCAAATCAAATTAACTAATATTAAAATTCATTATCTAATATTTTAACTTTGTAAGAGAGGATTGTTGCAATATATTAAGACATCGATTAATACAAATTGAAAGAAGCACAGAATTATTTTCTGTCAAACAAAACAAATAAAAATGAAGACAAGTATGAAATACAAGAAGAAATATAAGGATAAATAGGAGACCTTCGTGACGAAGCAGCAGGGTGGAACACTGCTGTGGTGCAGCGAGCAACTTATGAGGATTCCATGTGATGGAGTCGGCGAGCTGGACGCCGTCCAGGAGGCCGCGGTACGTCTTGGAGACGAGTGCACCGCCGCCCCACGCGGCATCCACGTGGAACCACAGCCCATGCTTTCTGCAGACCTCAGCGATCTCCCTGAGGGGGTCGAACGCACCTATCACGGTAGTACCCGCGGTGGCGGATACCATGAGCGGCGCGGCGCCCTCCTCGACGGCTCGGGCGATCTGCACCTCCAGATCGGAGACCACCATCTTGCCACGGGAATCGACCTTGACCAGATATACGTTGTCATAGCCGATGCCCAGGAAAGCGGCGAGCTTCTTCACGGAATAGTGCGCGTCCTCCGACGTGAACACCACCAGCCGCGGCATCTGCGATAATCCGGACTGTTTCAGGTTCGGGTATCTGAAGTTAATAACGTCTACTTTATTTGTTTAGTCTCAACGACGACAGGCAATGTTATAACGATGACAATAATTTAGATGGAGAAAAAAATATATAATGTATATAATAAAAAAATATATATTATATATAATATATAGGTATATGTGTATATAACAAAAATATATAGTATATAATGAAAAAAATATATATAATAAAATAATAATAATTTCCTAATAATATATCTGGAGAAATAATTGGTAAATAATCACCTATGGTGACGCGCCAGGTTGATGGCGTATCCGTTCGCCATGGAGCCGCCCGGACAGAAGAGGCCTTCGCCGCCGTGCCAGCCGATGATCGCACGCATCTCCCGCAGCACGTCCTCCTCCATTAGGGAGAACACCGGGGACACCTCGTAGGTGTAGACGGACGGATTGAGGGCGTCGGTCAGCCACTGGCCTAGTAGCCCGTACGGATCCAAACTGGAGAACAGCTGGTTTACGAAGTGCGGATGTCCCGTTTTCACGCTGTACTTGATGATGTCGCGCGTCAGCATCAGCAGCTCCTCGTGGCTGACACCCTCGGCTGGCAACGAGAGATCGACCACGGAGCGAAGATAGTGAGGATCCACCCATTCGACCACGCGATCCTCTCCGGAGGTGGACTATATACACATAAAGCATGATATATGACACATGGATGAAAGATACGTTGAACAGTTTTCAGGAATAATCGTTCTCCCAATAGGCAAATTGTGGAAACATTACATAATAATGGCATCATGAATTGACGAAAATTGCGCAATAATTACGTTAAAATGATTCGCCATTACGCAGCAGTTTTGTCAGAATAAAATTTCTAAATGGTTTTTGTCAAAAATTAGACAAATCCAATTTGAGGTGTAAATATTTTATAATTCACTTTCTTTCAAGAACATAATAGCCTAGTTTACACCGATCGTTTGATATGCGTATCAAGTAGTGCATTCGAGCTGGTCAGCCAATAATTAAACTGATTTACTAGTTATTTACTATTTGATACGTGTATCAAACAATTGGTATAAATTAGGCTAAAGAATGAGACGTTAGCAGCATGTTGAAGAAGCAAGTTAGGACACGTTACCTGACTATTTTCAAATGCTCGAGAAACACTTCCGAAAGATCGGTTCATATGCATCCCAAAAGGGCTATCTTCTACGTGTCGCTTCCTTTGGATTTTTTTATGGGGATATTTGAAAAGCATAGTGTATTCTTCGCTGATAAATGATTTAGAAGAATTACGTGACCGAATCCAGCGTGCTTGTCATTCGATAGAGACCTGGAATTTTCGTGAGAGTTCGCGACTCTGTAAGAAGAAGATGCGTGTATGGAAATGGAAGGAGGACATGTAGAACACCTTTTGTAAATATCGAGATAAAGATTTAGAAGCCAGACGTAGAAGTCAGTAAGTCAATCATGATGCTAACATACAAAAATGTTTATTAATCAAGAATAATGTTTATATCTCAGAAATGGTTGAGCTTTCGACCTATATTTACTAAGGTCTTTTTACTCAGTATGGTGTATACCAGAGTTGGGCGTAATCGATTACTTTTGGTAATCAATTACACAGGACTACAAAAGAATTTTTGGTCACGTAACTCTAATCAGAGTAGGTGTTTCTTATAGATTTTTGGTCACAAAAAACAATGCCGTTGCCCAAATTACTCCATCACGTCAGGTTTTAAAGTTATTTTGAATTTTAAGATGAGAAATCAGCGATTTTTAGGGAAAAGCTGTGGTTCAGAGTATAGGTAACGCTAGATCCACTTCAACACAAAATTAACGCTGCTTTTAGCATAATGTGAGAAACAGCCATTTAACTATACATTTTTTTATACAACTAAGAAATGATTCAAAATATCGTCATCTTCTACAAGATATTTCTCGGCTGACCACATTTTTGCTATTAAAATGTCAAAATTGTAATGTGACTTATTAAAATAAAAATTAAAAATGGTAATAAGTAACACGCAGTCATCTCTTCTTCTGTTATAGAGTAAAATCAACACTTTTTTTCTGTAAATTTTAACACATTTAATAAAAATACATGCAAATTGTGCTACTTTAATATATTTGTTTTAAAATTATTTTAATAATTTTTAATAATTTTTAATAATTTTACATTTTATATTTGTTAAGTTCAGTTAACAAAGCAGACATGTGCTTAGTTGTATAAATAATGTACAGTTAAATGGCTGCTTCTCACATTATGCTAAAAGCAGCGTTAATTTTGTGTTAAAGTGGATCTAGCGTTACCTATACTGAATCACAGCTTTTCCCTAAAAATCGCTGATTTCTCATCTTAAAATTCAAAATAATTTTAAAATCTAACGTGATGGAGTAATTTGGGCAACGGCATTGTTTTTTGTGACCAAAAATCTATAAGAAACACCTACTCTGATTAGAGTTACGTGACCAAAAATTTTTTTGTAGTCCTGTGTAATCAATTACTTAAACAATTCCTGTAATCTTAATTACAAAGTAATCGATTATGAATGTGTTGATTACTTAACACAAAAACTTTAACCACCCAAGTGGGATATTAATACTGGTGAGATGCTGGTCCAGTACTAATTTTGAGTATTGAGTACTGACGCGGCACTAGGTACCAGTACTGGTATAATACTGGTAGAATACTGGGATGATAGCAATGGGCCAAGACTTGGCATACAGTACATTACAGTACGGGATTGCGGTACTATTACGGTACGGGATTATAGTACTGTTACGGTGTTAGATTACAGTACTGTAACGGTACAGAATTTCAGTACCGATGGAATACTGGGGTGGTAGACATGGGCCAAGATTTGGCTTATAGTATATTTCGGTACGAGATTGTGATACTATTACGGTATGGAATTACAGTACCCATGGAATACTGGGATGATAGACATGGGCCAAGATTTGGCATACAGTACATTACGGTACGGGATTGTGGTACTATTATGGTACGGAATTACAGTACCCATGGAATACTGGAATGATAAAAATGGGCCAAGACTTGAAATACAGTACTGTTACGGTACGGGATTATAATACTATTATAGTACGGGATTAAGGTACTGTTACAGTACTTGGAATACTGGCCAATACTGTAATCCGTACTGTAACAGCATTCTAATCCCGTATCGTAACAGAATTATAATCCCGTACCGCAACAGTATTGTAAATGGGCTAAAACTTGAAACCATAACTTGAAATACAATACGGGATTACAGTACTATTACGATACGGGATTACGTCTTTGTTATTCATTGAATACCAAGAAAGATAGAACGACGTTTGTGTCGATTTGTGTCACTAAATGGAAAACACCCAATGCTGTTACAATACGGATTACAATATCATAACAGACCAAAAATCAGTATCAGTTTGCTAATACTGTAACATTAAATATTTATAATTAGGTTGATAAAAGTATTGGTAAGAATTATTATAAATAAGAATTATATTAATAATGTAATAATATAAATACACTCTACAATTATGTTATAAGAATATATAGATAGACAAGCACTGTACATTTTTAAAACATGTTTTTTATTATAAATTGTATTATAATATAATAATATATTATAAAATATATAATATAAAGTATTATACTTTGATATTATATAACGGAATAGAATATAATTATATTCAAATATAATAACATATCCTCTATAATTAATGTTTTCATAAATTAAATTTAAATTAAATCAAGTATTAATATCAAGTATTAAACTAATTAAATTGTATTAATAAAACCATAATTAAAAATCACACATTCTTTTTCCAAAATTTTTGTAATTTTTAAATGATGTTTGCATTGTCTTTATTTGTATTCTCCCTTTCTTTACGACCTCCGCACCGATCTATTGCTCCAGAAAACCAACGGTTCATAGAAGAATTGATATTTTTTTTTCCTTAACTTTAAATTTATTTATGAGAGTATCTGTCAAACACAATTTATAATTCTATTATTATAAAATATATTAATTTATAAAAGAATAAACACAATCTTTAAATAAATATATAATTAAATAATATCAGAAAAGCAAATGGGCAGCAAATTTAATAATATCAGGAAAGCACATGGGCAGCAAATTTTTTCACAAAAGTACACAAATTTTCCAACAGTGTAATTGTGAGTGTAATCGTGTCGGATTACAATGACAATTACTGTAATCGGGAATCTCCTGTGATTACAGATTACTTGTAATCGTAATCACTGTATGAACGATTACCGATTATTAAAATGTAATCGTAATCTGTCAATCTTACGATTACATTACCTGTAATCGTGTAATATTGGTAATCGATTACAAAATGCCCAACTCTGGTGTATACTATCTACCATATAAATATTGAATGGTTTTTTTTTAACACCCTGCATATACAGGGTGACCCATTTTAACTTAGGCAGCCAAATAACTCGAAAAATAAGCACACTACGAAAAAATGTTTAGAATCAAAATTTCGTCATTTCGAGGGGGACGTACAATGACGTTAAAATGAGCCCCCCATCCCTCCCCTGGGCG
>NJRP01000323.1:129731-153387 GCA_003063835.1 Aphaenogaster floridana
GCCCGCGCGAGCCGCTGTAGCCAGGCGCTGATTAGCTAACTTTATCACCGTACAGCAATGAAATAAAAGCTCAGATCAAAAAATGGCTTAAGACTTTTCGATTTAGATTATTATTCTGCATTTGACTATGTGTTCCATATACGTTTTTTCAGATACACCCTGTATATTCATAAAATATATATCTTTTATGTATGCAAAATTCAAAAGGTTTGAATAAATAGTTTTCTTTAAAAAATTTCTAAAAACACCTTATTTTTTCGACTCCTAGACAAGACTCCCCCCTTCAAGTAGGCCACAGAAACGTCTAAACTTGTGTTCGTAGATAAGAATGGCAAATATGGTAAAAGCGATTTGCTAAAAGTGAAAAATATCTCCGATATAAAAATGAAAAATATATATATAAGTTTGCGGCTTACCTATGAAAACTCCAAGGGCCAACAGGAGAATGAAGGGCCGCCTCCTTCCATACTTGAGTCTACAGCGATCGCTCATGCTGCCAAGAATGGGTGTCACGAAGAAGCCCACAAGGGGGCTCAGCGCCCACACCAGTGTCATGTGTTGGTGATCAACGCCAATCTTGAGAAGCGTCGGCGAGACGAAAGCGGTCTCCGCCGCGTACGAGAATTCTATCCCCATTACGGCCGCCGACACCTTCACCAGTTCGGCGTGGGTCTTCTTCCTGATTATTAGGAAAACAAATAGAAAAGAAGAAAACTGATACTGCGTCCCTGGTGAAAATTATTCTCTTAGAATTCTTCATATAATTTTTCAGAATTTCTATATAATTTTATAACTTTTTAGAAAATTTCTCAGATTTTTATACAAATTGGAACACTTTTCAGAAGTGCTGAGAAAGTCTACATCGATCTTTTCTAGAATTCTTCACGTATGTGAATTTTGAAATATTCTAACATTTCTAACATTTCTCATTCTATAATTTTTGAAAAAAGCTTATAAAATTTGAAAAATTCAAGATATTTTTTCTGAAATCTTAATAAATTTAAAATATGACATTCTTAAAAATATTATGAGATATTATGAGAATTTTTTTCACCAAGAATGTCTAGTATAATATATGTTTCTATTAAATATAAATGTAAATATAACAAATTTAAGTATGAGAAAGTGCCATTTTCGGTCGCGGCGGTTCTTGGTGCCTAATAATAATTATTTTTGTAAATATTTCTGTCCTACTAAAAAATTTTTATTCAGATCACAATTGAGAATAAAATTTTTATTGAGATCACAATTGAGAACACAATTGAGAACAAAATTTTTATTGAGATCATAATTGAGATCATAATTGAGAATAAGGATTTTCAGTAAGGTGTTCATGCGAACTGCGCGCCGCATATTCGTCGGTCTTAAAACACAGTTCTTACATGAAGCCGGAATAATTAATTCACATATTAAATTGACGAGCAATTTAATAATTTTTGATGCTCACTAGCATTTATAAGATCCCCCATCCCCCCATTCCCCGAAAAAACTATAAAGAACTTATTGCGAAAAATAACACCTCAACCAGGATTCGAACCTGGATCTCCCATCAATCCGTGCGGGCGTCCTACCAATTCGACCATCGAGGCATGTGGTGATATTTCTCGCAATAACAAGTATATGTTGGTTGAACGTCTTATTTCAGGCGACGTATTCTTAATATTATTTTAAACAAATAGTATTAAGAATAAGACCGATAATATTAAACAAATATAAGTATGAGAAAATGCCATTTTCGATCGCGGCGGTTCTTGGTGCCTAATAATAATTATTTTTGTGAATATTTCTGCTTATGCGAACTGCGCGCCGCATATTCGTCGGTCTTGAAACACAGTCCTTACATGAAGCCGGATCTTGAAACACAGTCCTTACATGAAGCCGGAATAATTCGAGGAATGAGGGGATGGGGGGATGGGGGATCTTATAGATGCTAGTGAGCATCAAAAATTATTAAATTGCTCGTCAATTTAATATGTGAATTAATTATTCCGGCTTCATGTAAGGACTGTGTTTCAAGATCGACGAATATGCGGCGCGCAGTTCGCATGAGCAGGAATATTTACAAAAATAATTATTATTAAGCACCAAAAACCGCCGCGACCGAAAATGGCATTTTTTCATACTTATATTTGTTTAACTTTATCGGTCTTATTCTTAATACTATTTGTTTAAAATACGTCGCCTGAAATAAGACATTCAACCAACATATATTTGTTATTGCGAGAAATATCACCACATGCCTCGATGGTCGAATTGGTAGGACGCCCGCACGGATTGATGGGAGATCCAGGTTCGAATCCTGATTGAAGTGTTATTTTTCGCAATAAGTTCTTTACAGTTTTTTCGGGGAATGGGGGGATGGGGGAGATCTTATATATAGATGCTAGTGAGCATCAAAAATTATTAAATTGCTCGTCAATTTAATATATGTGAATTAATTATTCCGGCTTCATGTAAGGATTGTGTTTCAAGACCGACGAATATGCGGCGCGCAGTTCGCATGAGCAGGAATATTCACAAAAATAATTATTATTAGGCACCAAGTACCGCCGCGCCGCGACCGAAAATAGCATTTTCTCATACTTATATTTGTTTAATATTATCGGTCTTATTCTTAATACTATTTGTAAATATAACATTATAATATTGAATTGTAATACAACCCGGGGGGGGGGGGGCATATTTTTATCAAAATTTTTCAATGATTTCTGAGGCTGCGATAGGAAATTGTTCCATGCGACACGTTCGGACAATAATGCTATAACTTCTCTCACTTTAAGACAAACGGAAAGTATCGATTTCTATGCAAGTAAATGCGCAATAAATATTTATATATAACATGTATACTTTTATATATTTAATTTACAATCCTATAAATGTTATTTTCGGATTAATCGGCCATTCTTTATCCGGTATGGGGTCCGGTGCTATAAGGGCCGATTAACAGAAAGTCGCCTGTATACCTATATATATTTAATTTTTAATTTAAAAAAATATATATATTATTTTAAATTTGTGTGTGTGTTTTCAGCAACAAGTGGGAGAAAATTTAAGGAGTGATTCTAGATAATAAAATAAGACGAAAATCAAGAATAACAAAATTGCGATGGATACTTCGTTTTTTAATTATAAATGTTTAAATATTCATGTTTAGGTACTTTTTACATAAATATTTAAACACTCAGAATAACAAAATCAAGAATAACAAAATTTCAGTAGAAGTTTCGTTTTTTAATTATAAATGTTTATAAATATTCGTATGCTTTAGGCACTTTTTACATGAATGTTTAAACATTTATAATTAAAAAACAAAGCCTTAAACGCAATTTTGTTATTCTTGAATTTTACTCCTTAATTTTTTATCCTTTGCCGAACACCCTGTATATATAATTATGTTACGCAGGAACAAAAAAATTATCTCATAATACATTAATATACCCTTAGAGCTGACTAAATATGGAATACTTCACCTGTAGACATGAGAGTAGTCCTCTATAGTGCGCTCTAATTTGGGCGGCCGCCGTAAACGATGCCTCAGTCCGTCCAGGCCTTGATCCAAATTCAAACCATTCTTCCACTCTTTCCACACGCTCCATTGTTCCCTGATTGTGTCGCGAACACCGTGAATCCTACCCGTGAGTCCCTCGTACTCATGCAATTTGTCCACCATGGTCGACCCTTATCTCGCGCGACACAGGGTGAGCGATATAATTGTGGGGCACTCGAGTGTGTTAAGATGCATCATTATTCAAAAAGGTGACACTGAACCACGATTTCCATATCTTTTTCTAGCGAACTATTACAAGCGTCAACTGTAAAAAAAGAATGTTATCAATCACAAATATCTTTATTAAAAATAATTTTGATAGAAAGTATGTAGCTGCATGATTTAATATATTGGAAAATTCCATTTTAGTTTCTCATTTACTTCTCAACAAATAGAAAATAAAATCAGCTGTAAAATAAATAAAAATGCACGGGAAAAAATGATGTTGTATCAACAGCATTAAGTCTAATTGGAAATAATTTTGTTAATTCAATAACATTATTAATGAAACAAATACAAATATTTTTATTTTATTAAAATTGTTATTGAATTAACAAGATTATTTCCAATTAGATTTAATGCTGTTACAACATTTTTTTCTGTGTGTAATCTTTCTTTGACTAACCATGATTTTATTATTATATATCTGTCATATTGCGCGAAACAGATTAATCTTCCCGAATTAGATAACTCCGCGTTACATTTTTCCTCGTCGCGTTACATCTTAATTAATTAAATACATATAATTCAAGTAACAAGAGATGACACGAAGAAATTCAATAGTTCTGGATTGTTGACGGAATTCTGACAGAAATACGAGTCGTTTACGAAAATGGACCACATCGCGAACCACGCGAGAAAGCGCGGACGCGAACGGACGACGGACGACTGATCGCCGAGGGAGCACCCCCGCTGCAAGCTCGCCATGAAAGCAAGCACGAAAGCTCGTGGAATGGCCGCGCAATCTCAGGAGAAACACTGGCAAGACAGAACGCTGACTCTTGAAATGAGCTTTCCGCGTACCGATCAGGGCAGCTCGTTGCCCCTGAAATCCCCTAATTAATGCGCCAAGACAAGTCTCATCAATTTCAAGAACGATCAAGCCGAAAGATCAATACTTATGAAACCCAAATAGGCAAATTGTGGAAACATTGCACAATAATGGCATCATGAATTGACGAAAGTTTTGCAATAATTGCGGCAAGATGATTCGCCATAACGCAGCGGTTTTGTCAGAATAAAACTTCTAAATAATTTTTGTCAAAAATTAGACAAATCCAATTTGAGGTGTAAATATTTTATAGTTCACTTTCTTTCTCAAGAACATAACGAACGAGTCACCGGTAGCAACATTGAAGAAGCAAGTCAGGACCCGTTACCCGATTATTTTCAAATGCTCGATGAACACTCGATAAAAGATCGGTTCGTATGCATCCGAAAAACCGTTTGACTCTATATTTAAAATTTATAGCCATGCTGAATATATAATATTTCATAGTGCAATATTTCTACATTATAATTTAGGAATAATTGTGCATTTTTATGAGCATATATATATATATATGGATTAATTTGATTCCTTCGTGCACAATTATGCTTCTAAATATTTTAAACATAATACAGCTGCAATATTTTCCTCGATTATTGAATAATTTATTTCTAATTTTAATTTTAAATATACTACTAAAATGATTCGCTATATCATTATTGTTTTGCCGAAATGCTATTTCGAAATTAATTGCGCAAACAATTATGAATATTTTATGAAAGGTCAATATTCATATTTCTACATTCATTTGTTTAAATATACCCATATAATTTCAGATCACAAATTCTATGCAAAATTTCGTCATATAATTTTATAAATGTTTTCCTATCGGGGAATCTGTAATTCAAAGTCACTTTGCGGAAACGATCTGCTTGAAGAATAACAAAGAGAAGATCTTTTTATAATTATTAATTATTGTAAAAGTATCAGAAATATTGAGACGATCCTCTTACGATTGAACGAAGGAAAGATTCCTCGCTATCAGTATCGCACAGCCAGAGCGATCATTTGATCTTCGCGAGTAAATCTAGGAGATTCCTTGGACTTTGCGCTGTTGCATTTTTCTTCATGGTAAACGGCAGGAGGTTTACGCGATGTCCAATAAGGGAGGAACATCTCTTTCTTTCTCTCTCTCTCTCTCTCTCTCGGCACACACAATCCGATTACTGCGTATAGTAGTAAATACGTTTCAGTAAATCGGGCAAACACGGAGGTTCTATTCATTTCGCTCACCATTTCTTTCTTGCGCTACCTTACCCTCGTTAAATAAATAAATTACAGGAAAAACGACGGCACACGAATAAGGAAATAAATGAGTTTTATAGGTGACAACGTTGAATCGATCGATACGTTTATCGGCCTAATACGCAACTTCGACCAAGGCCGTTCACGCAACGGAGGCTCCGCGCTTTGTAGGTCTTCGTGATCGCTGACGTTCCATACTCGATGTCCCATGCGAAGCTTTAACAGTGTCAGCCTCCTAAACTCTCTTTAGAATATCGGAACACCGCCGTAAAATTAAATCTTGGCATCCTGGAGACACACGCAAACTTTTATCACAAATATAAATATATATATATATATATATAAGCCTATTTCGGTCGAGGCTGGATCTTAGTGCCTAATAATCTTCTTCCGCGTGAATTTATATATACTTTTTTCTTCTTTTTATCTTTGCACATCTCTACAAAAGAATTTTCTAAAGATACGCAAACTAACGCTATTTTAATATTGTACACACAATTTCCTTAGAATAATTTATTGTGTACCTTTCTTCTCTTAATTAATAATTTATTGTGTTTCTTCTTCCCTAAATGCGATGTTGATATTTTATGCCAAAAGCGAAATGAAAAGTTTCTCTTACGGAGAGAAAATAATGCCTTCCACAACCCAAGTAGAACACGAAAGTCATGATGATGTCAAAGACGTCATTTTAGCATCATTTTGACGTCATCATGACTTCAAAATGATGTCAAAGGCGTCATTTTAGCATCATTTTGACGTTATCAAGACTTTCTGTTCTACTTGGAATAACATTCAACGTCGACAGGGAATATGCGAGAGACTTTAAAACCCGAAATGGATAAGGATCCTGCTTTCCTTCGGTGCTCTGGATTTTATTCTTGGACTTTCGAGAGCCTCCGCGCGTTTACAAACGTCTAAAATCAATCCACATTTTCTGTTCTCGGAAGTAATACACTTCGAGTTTATTTCTCTTCGAAGGACGGAGAAAAGCCGATTGAAACCACCCTCGTTCCCCGGCCTTTTAAAAGAACGCGAACGAGTGCGGCAGGATACAATTTCCTTGCAGGAAATTACGTCCACGAGTCCGCGCGTCAGAGGAGCCGCTTCGTTAACACGCGGTGCTATTTTCCACGCGCTTTTAAACCGCGGGGATCAATATTCATTGTCGTCACCGTGCCGTTGATATCGCCGACGGTGTTAAATGTTTCGAGGGGACACATTATCGTCAATGAGTTGCCAAGGGAATGGTATCGACGGTATTTTATGATCCTCTTTCGTATCGTAACCGGAAATATAAGAGTCTAAGCCGCAACAAGATCCGAAGGAGATTCCAGAGAGACATCGTCGGATGATTCCAAGAGAATCCGATCAAGATCCAAGAGTTCGGCGAGACGGACGTCAATGAGAGCTTTACGAGCGTGCATATGTCTACCTGCTCTGTCGATTTGGCTGGCATCAATAGAGTCGCAATTAATAGTTTTCGCTCGTACTTACTTGTTCTAATTAAGGCATCCCGGGTGTCCCGGTACGCGCCAATCGCTTCCGCAGGGCCGGCGCGAGAGAACAAGTCGGACATCTTCAAGAAGTCCTTATCGCTGAAAACAATAATTATATTTAAAATGTATTTATCTACCCAATTTATTAAGAAGAATAATAATGGTATATTTGAATTATATTTATTAATTCATTGAGAAAAAAGAAAATAATATAATCGTATTTAAATTATATTTATATCAAATTGTTATAAAGGGTTGTCGTTTTTGTAAGAAAGAGAAACAAAACTATATAGTTCAAAATAATTCTTACTAGTCAGAACAATTTTATTAGTTAAGATGGACTAATTAAATTTCATTTCTTTTCATGCATTTTAGAGGATCACGATTCTATATGCTTCTATAATTCTTTCGCACGTATTACTTTAAAGATATTGATTGAAGGGTTTTAGTTCTCTTTTGTTTTACTTTTATCAACTTAAATACCACTGTATAGGTTTATTATTAAAAATTTTATATATATATATATATATATAATTTTTAAATAACATTATACCGTGTATTTCTTTTAGAAAATTAGTTATCATCTTCACATAGTTTCCATCTAAGAAGAAGAAGCTTTCCAATTCTTTTATAAAGTTGGAATTAGCAGCATTCAAAGTCTTAACAGTAAAACGACGAACCTTTTCCACTATCTTGATGCTTAACGATACAATGCGTTAACTCATGCGTTTCTTGCCAAAGAATCTATCGTGGCGCTAAAGAATCAATTGTCGACCCTGCGCATTCCTTTGCCATTGGCCCATATTCGTCTAAATATCGCATCGTACCCGAAGCAGTTAGGGTCGCGGCCACCGAAAGTGGTGAATGGCGAGGCCGCTGTTGTCACCCATAAAGAAACATCGCACCCCTTCGTCGACGTATCTCGTTCCGATTCTGAAAAGCTTCCGTGGTACACTCGAAGGTCGACGACTTCTGCGCGTGCTTCTTTGGCATCATCTCTCTGAGGAGGGTGAGAAATGTATCAGTTCTTGTTTCTCTTCATTTTTATACAATATTTTACATAATATAAAATTAGTATAAAAACGATTATATATTGGAAAATAAGTCAACATTTTGTTGGATAGTACAAAAAATTTCATGATGACAAGCAGGATAACAATACGATTTCTTTAAATTTTATTTGAAATCAAATAAAAATGTTAAGAATATCGGTTGACATAGTACCAAAGTTACCAAACAGTATCTCGTGATATACCAAAGATATCCGGAAGATCAACACCGACAGAAATATAGCACTGACGACTTACCGAACAAATTGATAATCCGAGAAACGGTATAATCTTTGCGACAATAACGATCGGATTAAAAAGAAGTAATCTTCTTTAATTAAATCTTCAACAATCAGATGCTCCCTCTCCCTTTCTTCCGAAGACAACGATCTTTGAACTGCGATTCTACTTTGTGTTTTCCCAGCATTACATCACTGCACAATTAGTAAACGACAGGATTAATCGGTCGTTCCCGAATAAAGAAGTTCTCGCCGCATTATCAGCATTCGTAGCCGATTAAATCTAAATTTAAGATCGGACGATCAGACGATCACAATCACGACATCCATCTATGTCGATAACAAATATATATATATATATATATATATATCTTAAATAACACTTTAAACATCTATAAACATGATTATTATTAGGCATTTTAAAGTGTATACAAATATAGATATTACAACATGTCATTTTTAAAGTAAAAACAGCACATATATATATATATATATGGAGAGCATGATATATATATATATATATATCATGCTCTCCAGGAGATTGTAATTTTAAAGAGGTAAATAAAGCTGAAATAAAGTAAACGAATTCGAATTTTAAGGTTTCGCAAAATTTCCGATACTAAAAGAACACTATGAGGAGCAAGAAGTGAAAAGTAATCTTTTGAAGGATGCGAAGTTTAAGTGTGTTATTTTATTTTAAATTGGATTTATATTATCGCATAACGTCTTGTCGACTTCTTCTAACAATTTTGATTTTTTGAAGGTATTGAAAGACGCATATTCCCACTTTTGTTTGGAATTGGTTTTGGAAGAAAAATATATAATTTACATAAATAAGTCGATATACATATATGTCATTTATTTTTGGACTTCGCACTCGCGATCGTAATCTAAAGCCGTGCACATGTCTGTCAACGGGTCTGTAATGCATTTGTCAACATCGAATCAATCGATTCTTTTTAATCGGGATAAAATGCCTACTCTCAAGCGATAAATGATTCAAATCACCCGCAAAAAGGCTTCCACTTTTCAAACATTTGGAAAATCAATTATAAATGAAAAAGACAATAACATTTCCTAAAATTTTATGTTTTTATAGAAAACTTTATACATGAAAGCTCCATACAAATTTTAACAACCCATCAATTTCAATAGAGCCTCAATCATTTTTAGAAACAAAGAATTAACGAGACAGGAAAACATTCTGATATTCCCTCGGTTCTATTTTAAACCCAAAATTTTTTAAAAATACTGACTTCGGTTAAGGAGGTTCTCCAGTCTTCTTACATAATATTAGAACTTGATCAAATTTGAAGAATAAGTTTATAATTAATATTTAGGCATTCCGGAATATTTTAAAATTTTTTGACTGCATAGTTTTTTTTAATAATTTTCTAAAATAACATTAAATCTTATGAGAACGAGAGTTTTAGTAATTTAATCGCAAACAAAATATAAGAATTTTGAAAAATATGTTTATGAATGAATATTTATTCAACTTCAGCTTACAGCCAGGAAGTGGGACTTGGTTTACAATTTTACCTTAATTCACGCATCCTTCCACTCTCTCCATGCATGCACTCCTTTCCATCCTCCTATTTTTCATTCTCTCTCCTCTCCCCCCTCCTCTCCGCCCCACTACTCTCTCCCCCACCCTCCCTCTTCATCTCCACCCTTTCCTTATTTACTATATATATTATGCTTAAATCTTTGGTATTCGATTGCCCTATTGTTTCTTAAGTCTATGAGATCACCCTTCTTTGTACTAACAGTTATTCTTTTGTATCCTGTCTCTATATTCCGCAATTCCTTATATCCTAATACTTTCCTTATCTATTTCTTATATTACATTCTTGACACTATTTACATTATATCCAGTACCCTTTAAATATACAATATATACAATATGCAATATAAATATCTAATTCCTTATATCTATATCCATACTTTATTATCCCTTCTTTCCTTGTCTGTTCCTTTCTCTTTAATTTAATTTAAACCACACTTCGCTTTTCTTTTCCTTATATTCCCTCCTCCTCCCTACATCTACACTTCTCCTTTTCTCTCCAAAACTTAATTAATATCTCTTGAAAAATATGTTTATACGAATGGAGTTTAAAGAGCATTTTGGAATTAAAAAAAATAAGGTTCGAATCCTGGTTGAGATGTTATTTTTCGCAATAATTTCTTTACAGTTTTCGAGAAAGGGGGATCTCATAGATGTTTGTTAGTATAAAAATTATTTGAATTGCTCGTCAATTTAATACGTGAATTAATTATTCCGGCTTCATGTAAGGATAGTGTTTTAAAACCGACGAATATGCGGCGCGCAGTTCACATGAACAGGGAATTCACAAAAATTATTACCCACCAAGATCCGCGGTGACCGACATTTGGCCTATTCTCATTTATATTTAAAAAAAAATAAAGTTTCATTATATTATTTTCGTGTAAGAGTATAAAATGTACATAAATTAAACAATTTTCTTTAAATATGACGTCATATTAATGAATAAATGCTTTGTTGCCAGGTTTTTATCAAAGTTATTAATATAAATTACATTTAAATCATTATTACAAACAATTTATTTCAATTATTTTAATCAATATTTATTGATATTTAAAAATATTTTTTAACAAATTATTTAAAAATACTTTATAACAAATTATTGTTTTTATTGTTTAAATTCTCATTATCAGGGTTGTGCCGTAGATTTCAAGATTACGTCTACATGGATTATTTACATGTTATCTACGTAATGTTTACACAAACTTTTTTCATGTAGACTATAAATAATGTAAACTATTGTAAGTTGGATAGCATAATGCAAAGAAAGAGCAATTAAATTATAAAATAATAAACGTATTAACTGTGGTATTAATTATGAAGATATTTAATAGTAATTACAACTGAAAAATCGAAATTGCAAACAAAATGCAAATCTCCGATGTCTGATAATCCATAAATTATTGATAATTTACATAGATGACACGTTAAACATATTATAGTTTACAATGTCTATGTGTAGATGTAGACTTATATTTTACGCGTAAACTCTCAACCCTGCTATTTATTACTTAAAAGATGATAAGGACCAAAAAATTCCTAGTAAAAGATATGAAAAGTTATAAGACTTCCCTCTTTTTTAAGCTGGACGACCTCCTTAAGGAACACAGTATGGGGAAAATTCGAAACGATAAGAAAACAATGACTAATCTTCTTCAATTTGTAATAAAAATTTTATCCCGATTGGATCTATCCGTAAAACCTTCTCGTGGTCGCCGATCTGATTACGCGGCTATTTACGCGCATAAAATTCTTTCCGGTCAGGTGCGGACGCGTTATCGTTCGTATAAATAAATTGAATCGATCTTATCACGCGATCGCTGGCGCCTTCGCTTTTCGGAACGCGGAATTGCCCACAATTATTTTGTACTTGTGAGACGGCGGCCGATGACGAATCGCCGTTTTCGTATATTATATTGCCTTATCACGTGGAAAATTCCAAGAAAACATGGGATTAATCGCTTAGGTGATGAATAGGCACAAGTAGGCAGACTCTGACACTTCCCTATTGGCCGTCAGCGATTGCCAGATAATGGAAGGTTCTGTTTGCTAAGAGAGTAGCGCGATACAGACAAATAATACGTAAGAAATGGGGGAGAGCGGCACCTTTCACGTGCTACCGTTTTATGACCTTTTTAACATCACGCTGGCGTTTTTACGAGTAATCTACCGGCGGGTCATGCTCCTCGAACGTGATGCTCCGAACATTTGGGAGATATATGTTATGATTAAAGATATCAGGTTGATGCAAAAGGTTTGTCGTATTTGTCAAGTAGAATTGAAAACAAATTTATAGAGCAAAGCGAAATTGCGGCCATGGGCTTGAGCACCGTTCTCCTCTTCATTTAGACTGAAAGTTTTCAATCGTTTTTCCGATAAACTTTGATATTCCAGCTTTATTTAAATAAAGCTTGATGAAAAAATCATCTGCACTGATCTGATATTTCCCTGGTGAAAAAAATTCTCATAATATCTCATAATATTTTTAAGAACGTCATATTTTAAATTTATTAAGATTTTATAAAAAATATTTTAAACTTTTTCCGATTTTATAAGTTTTCTTCAGAAATTATAGAATGAGAAATCTTAGAAATCGTAGAATATTTTAGAATTTATATACATGGAGAATTCTAGAAAAGATATAGACTTTCTCAGCATTTCTAAAAAGTGTTCCAATTCGTATAAAAAATCTAAGAAATTTTCTAAAAAGTTATAGAATTATATAGAAATTCTGAAAATTTTTGAAATTTACATAAAAATTCTGAAGAATTCTAAGAAAAATTTTCACCAGGATTGGCTCGTAAAAACTCTGACAATTCTATAGCATCAAATTATATTGGTGAACGTAAGAGATGCGAACATCTTCCCGCACAAGCATGTGTATTTTATAAGATAATTTTATAAGATTGTTGGTATACAATCATCTTTTATTATCGGTTTATTAAAAATTTCATAAATTTCATAAAATTCCCTGGTGAAAGAAATTCTCATAATATCTCATAATATTTTTAAGAATTTATCATGTTTTAAATTTATAAAGATTTCAGAAAAAATATCTTAAACTTTTTCAGATTTTATAAGCTTTCTTCAGAAATTATAGAACGAGAAATCTTTGAAATCTTAGAATATTTCAGAATTCACATACATGAAGAATTCTAGAAAAGGTGTAGACTTTCTCAACACTTCTCAAAAGTGTTCCAATTCATATAAAAAATCTGAGAAGTTTTCTAAAAAGTTATAAAATTATACAGAAATTCTGAAATTTATATAAAAATTTTGAAAAATTATATGAAGAATTCTAAGAAAAATTTTTACCTGTGAGATTCTGGAATATTCTACGTATTTTTTTCTCAGCTATATTAAACGCTCGCGAACGTTCGTGTTATCATATCCGAATATTCGTACTCATGACGGTCTTTATGTCCCAATACGAGATACGACATATCTTTGACATCACTGATCTTTTGTATGACGTATCTCAATGATGAGTATCATTAATACCTGAAATCAGAGATCGGTGTAGTATCTTCTATATTTAGCGCAAGGAATCATTTTCAGATTTACGAACAACAGATTCGTACTTCTATCGAACTGCTTAAGATAGATGATGGTGATAAAATATCGTTAAGATTATTGTTATTGTGCACACAAAATCAGACCTGTAAAAAAAGTATGGATAATAAGTACACTTGCGATTGTCGGTAGATGAATCAAGAAAGTAACATATAAAAAAATGTATTTTATATTAAATTCAATATTTACAGTTTTCAAAGAGTTTGCTTTACGGAATAGCGAGCTGGCAAGGACAACTCAAAATAACGAATAAAAATGAATAAACAATTCGTTGCGCGGTAAACGTCGAAAATATTCGCCGCAGATTTATTAACGTGATTGATATATAAATGATAAATAATATATTCATAACTCATATGCAATAATAAATTAATATGACAGACAACTTTGGTACCGTGCCTGATGCTGCAGATCTCTTATCTCTTATCTCACGGCTGAAACTCGAGCAAATTAGTGACGTAATAAAATATTGCGCGTATGACACAATTTCGCGAAGGGACGTTATCTCGTGAAATTGCGACGAAATAATAACCGTCAAACAGGCGACGTGCTCGTCAACTTCCGCGTATTCGGATCGTAAATTACGTGTTTACGAGTTCACGTCATAAATATAGCAATCATTCTGCATTAGACACACTTACATGTTTATTACGTATGCATCCAGAAATTATCACCAAAAATTAACATAATGATTTATTAAAAAAACATACAAAATGTTAAGAAATACATTTCAACAATTAAAAAATAACAACAATTAAAAAAAAGATCAAACAGGTCATGATGCGATGAAAAATCCATGAAAATATTACTTGGATCTTCATTCATATCCTTCAGCTTGAGAAATAATAATTGAACGTGTTTATTAAAAACGTGGGTCATTGGCAAGCAATAATTTATGTTAATTTATGTTAAATTTACATTTAATTATTTAAAATTAATTCCCTTGGAATTGTTAAAGTGTTTCTTACCACGTTTACGGTTGATTTGTGTCGGGTTTTTTCTTCTCCTAACTTTCGAATTGTTTAAATCGTCCTAAAGCCTTCCTCCGTACTTTTAAGTCTCTCACTTTCTTTCTTCGTGGATTTTATCATTTTGGGAAAAGCCGAAGGCTCCCCGGCTCCTCCTCTCGGAGGCGGATGATATCTTATCTCAAATCAGCCTCAGGCTTACTCCGGAAGTCAAGGTGCGCGACGCGATTCATGGTCCATGATCATTCGCTCGATCGCGACCGCGCGAGGAAGCGGCTGCCTGCCGACCGTCCGCCTTTCTTTCCGCAGAGACGGAAACTCCACGACGAGAGGAATTTCGCAGGTGCTGCAAATTGTTGTCCGCCGATCGACGCTGTTTTTCCCAGGGTGTAGCTCGCGCTAGGGGTGGAATTCGCGGTAGCGACGCCGGCAGGATACCACCAGGTGTTCACCGTTCACCAATGAACGCGGGGCGTCCTTGTCAAGGACAATACCGCGGCAACTGCAGCAACAGCAGCAGGAAGCAACGGCACTGCGACGGCACGTCCACGAAGGAGAACCTCCGGCGCGCGAGCACCTGCAGAACATCCAGCGATTTGAGCGGCGACCATGGGTGAGTTCCAGTTCGACATTTGACTATTTTAATAATGATTATTATTGTGAATATATAATACAATATGAATATACAATGTAAATACTATTATACACGGAAAGAACGGTAAAAAATTTTTCATATAAAGATATTTATAAATATATATAATTATATATATAAAATATGTCCATATATATATATATATATGTTTTTAATCTCTTGTATAATCTGTATCTGTATATACAAGAAAAATAATAAGAATAATTAAAAAGAGTGCAGATTAGGAATTTGCACATTGCTTCTTCATCATTTAGATGTTTATATTCTATTTAATGCATCAGTCTTAGTATTTATTAGTTTGACTTCCTCATACAGGAAGCTTTGCGAAAATAGAATTTTTTTAAATTTAAAATTTTCTAAAATATTTATTGAAAAAATACTTTATTATAGTGTTTTAAAAAGCTCTCGAAGTAAGCTATAAGAATATGCAATAAATAATGGGGATTTCAATTTAAAAAATTGAAGGTGACCCTTACGTAATCTTCTAATAAAATTTTTTAAAAATAAAAAATTTAATTAAAAAAGAATTATTTCACCAATCAACACCAGACACAATACCAACCTTCCTTTAATACAACTCTACAATTAAAAAAAAGAGCCATATGTCTCTAAAATTGCGGAAGTTAGAACAACCACAGACAACAATCCGTTACATACACACATACACACACACACACACACACACACACACACACACACACACACCGACACTTTGTCATAATGTGATTTTTCGATATTTTAGAACATTATGAACACATTGGCATAAAAAACTGAAAAAAATTTTTCACGGAAATAAAGCTTCCTCTGAGGAAGCAAAAATAATTAGAAAAATAATTTTTGCATTGTTTTTTATTACAAAAAGTAAAATTGCTATTATATTATACAATATTCTATATATAATCAATAATCATATATAACTTTTCTATACATTTATATATGATTATATATAGGAAATTTATATATGAACATATTTTATATATAATTATATATGTTTATATATGTTCTTATATGAAGAATTTTTTAACGGGGGTTTTGCTGAAGTATCTAAAAATTTAGCCAGATACAGATCTGAAAATAATCATGTTGGACCATCCAAAGTAATTATTAGGACGCTCAAGCATAATGACAATGCTGCAAAAAGTTTTGACATCCTGAAACAAACAGCTTGAGCGTCCTACACAATTATTTTGAATAGTCCAACATAATTATTTTCCGATCTATCTGTATCTAACTAAATTTTTAGATACTTTAGCAAAACCGTTCTTTCCGTATATGAATAATATAGTATTTGATGCGTATAAATTTCTCTGTTCGGCTATTCTGCGGTTTCTGAAATTTTTGATAACTTGCAGTCATACTTTCTAACAATTTTTATTCTAATGTATTTGATTAAAAATGTAAGGTAACTCAGTTGAAAGACATTATTCACATTTTTTATTCTTCTTGTTACAGGACTCGACTTCCTGGCAGACGGAGGTGCCGACTTCGAGCATGCAATCACCGTAACAGGCAAGGATTTGATGATGAAATTAAAGATCTAATAATCCAGTTTTTCAAAGTCCAAACATCTAAGTGCCTACTAATCCTGCAATTTAGTCATAGTTTAAGATTTAAAGATCTCGCAACGATTCGCGAACGTTATCAACCTATACAGCACAGAACATTGCACTAACATTTCGGCAATATTGCAATGTTACTGCAATGTTGCTGCAATGTTCTGTACTGTATGTGGGAAGATACAAGAAAAGAATATCTAAAGATGTTAGAATTTTTGTGGAATTGTTCATGAGATGATCCTCAATATTAATTACAATTTACAGTGACATATTAATTTAAATAAAATTGACCAGTAGCGTCGAAACAAATCTCCTCTGTGATTAATTACAATTATCCATGAGTCTGATTAAGTTCAATGTGCGTTAGGTTTTGGAAGATTCCACTACATGCTGCTGACCATCTGCGGCCTGATCTACATGGATACGGCGATTGGCGTGACGATACTCTCGTTCGTGCTTCCAGCGGCGCAATGCGACCTGGAGATGGACTCCACCGCGAAGGGTTGGCTGACTGCCTCTCCAATGCTAGGTCGGTGTTTCTTCCGTTTTTCGTTTCTCGACGCCAACTTTATTTTTCAGAGAAAGTCATCTAGATTGCGATACTTTTGCAGGTATGTTGATTGGATCGTATATATGGGGATGCCTGGCTGACACGAAGGGCAGAAAGATCGTGTTAATAGCTACGCTGTTGATGGATGGTATCGTGGGTATCGTATCTTCGTTCGTTCAATACTTCTGGGTGTTCCTGGCTTTCCGGTTTTTCAACGGTTTCGCGTGAGTATAAAACCGATACAGCACAGAACATTGCAGCAACATTGCAGTAACATTGCAGTAATATTGCCGAAATGTTGCTGCAATGTCTGTACTGTATGGGAATCCCTACTGAAAATCCTTATTCTCAATTATGATCTCCATAAAAATTTTGTTCTCAATTGTGTTCTCAATTGTGATCTCAATAAAAATTTTATTCTCAATTGTGATTTCAATAAAAATTTTTCAGTAGGGAATAGATTCTGACAAGGATAAAGTCAATTTTCTGTTAGCGAAAATGTAGAAGATAAACATTTACATTACAACTTTCTAATTTTCGGTAACTTATTCATTAAGATCAGAATACTATTTAGATATTATTGAAATAAAGTACACCTTAAATTATCTAAGAAATGTGCTTGGTATCTATTTTTATTCTCTTGAAGTTTAATATAAATCTCTTTTATAAACATTTATAATTTGAAATTATAAATTAAAACGCTTATAATAACTCGCCTCGCTATTTTCGCTAAAAATATCGGATTTATTGAAAAATCTATCATTAAAATAAAAATGAAGTATCAATCGTTATATATAAAATTATAATCGCGTACATGTAGAATAATATATAAAACGTTTTGTACATGATGTAATATATATAAAGTAAACAATAATAATTAGGAGATAAGACCGTGATGTGTATAACACAATTTAAATCGAGAAAAGGCCAAGGAACGATCATAGCGGATCATATAGTGCTCAAATAATATTAATGTGTGAATGTATATAAAGTAATTTTAATATTAACAAAGTTTCGATCGTTACGCAGGATAACCGGCGCTATGGGCATCTGCTTTCCGTATCTCGGCGAATTTCAACCCACGAAATATCGCGAACGCTGTTTATGCTGGATGGAGATGTTCTGGACGGTCGGTGTGATAATTTTGCCGCGTAAGTAACTTGTCCTATAATCTACCTCTAAGAGGCAAGAATCTAAGAAGCCGGCATCCAAGTCGAAATCATTTCTAGTGATCGCCTGGCTGATCATCCCCATGGACTTCACTGTCGTGAGCGAGACGTTCTACTTCAAATCCTGGAATCTCTTCGTCGCGCTCTGCGCCCTGCCATCGCTCATGCTCGGCCTGTGGCTGTTTGCTTTCCCCGAGAGCCCGAAGTTCCTGCTAGAGTGCGGCGAAACCGATGCCGCCCTCGAGGTGTTCAAGTGGATTTACTCGCGAAACACCGGCGCCGATCCAGAAACCTATCCGGTAACATTACTTTAACTTTTTCGATGTAAAAGTAATGAAAAAAAGTAATGATTCTAAACTCTCTTATGTGTATGTTTTCCTAGGATTTATAAAATTATAAAATTATAATATTAACATTAATTTATAATATTAATTATTATATAATATTATTGTAATTATTATAATATTTAATACATTGTAAGACGACTTGACTGGCCATAGATGGTATTTTATTACTACGTATCAACCATACGGATTGTGGTCCTCTACGTGTAACAAATTTAATATTAATAAATGCTAAAGCATCTATTCTATTCTCCCTCCTCCCCCCGAACATCCTCCCATCACGAAAACTGTTAGAAATTTTATTGCGAAAAATATTACCTCAGCCAGGATTCGAACCTGGACCTCCCTGTACTCTGTTTCGGGCGTCGTAGCCTGTTCGACCACCGAAGCATGTGATAATATTTATCGCAATAACCGATGTTAAGAAGAACGTATACGTTTCGTGTGACACCATTTTTCAGTCGAAGGTGTATAATAAACAGAAACTTTAATATTCCTAAATCGCCAGTAAATAATCGGTGGTCGAACAGGCTACGACGCCCGAAACGGAGTACAGGGAGGTCCAGGTTCGAATCCTGGCTGACGTAATATTTTTCGCAATAAAATTTCTAACAGTTTTCGTGATGAGAGGATGTTCGGGGGGAGGGAGGAGAATAGAATAGATGCTTTAGCATTTATTAATATTAAATTTGTTACACGTAGAGGACCACAATCCGTATGGTTGATATGTAGTAATAAAATACCATCTATGGCCAGTCAAGTCGTCTTACAATGTATTATATGTTAATTATTTACTGGCGATTTAGGAATATTAAAGTTTCTGTTTATTATAATATTGTTATAAATTAATTTATAATATTAATGAAAAAAATTAACGTATAGATTTCTCGATCATCTTATGTAGATTATTTTATTAGCAATAATAGAGTATTAAGTGTTTTATAAATATGTTTAATATATGTTAAAGGTAAAATAAAATATGTGTGACTCCAAAATATTTAATGTTTCAAATTATAAAATACAATAAAAAGACGATTTTTAGTTTGTCATAGTTTGGAGAACATTTCAGTGCTCTAGAAAGAACTCAGCTCTAAATAAAATAAATTTACTTCATTTTCTCTTTTTCTTTCCTACTCCAGGTGAAATGTTTACAAGAGAAGACGAAGCATCAGGATAAAAGCACCAGGTCGCTTAAGCTGCACAAGCGGAAGGATCTAAAGGTTCTATTCGCGGAAATACGTGATCTGACGACCGCGCTTTGCAAACCGCCCTATTTACGCAACACCGCACTTGCCTGCGCTATTCAATTCGGACTCACCAGCAGCTATTATACTCTGATGGTTTGGTTCCCGGAATTGTTTACCAGGTAAATCATTAATTAATTAATGCGTGTATCACATCAGTTCTTCTGAGTTCTTAGGCCGGATGAAGCTCTTTGATATAAAATCACAACAACGAGAGAACGTATAATTAATTATAAATGCAAGTAAATTTAAAAGTACAAAGGACATCTTGGTCCACTAAAAACAAAGGACAACTTGGTCCTCTTTTTACTTTTTTATTCTGTTTCATTACTCTTTTATTCTGTTTCACGTGCCAATAATTCACTTAAACTCTCATTGGCCGTTTTCTTACCTTCCTGAATTCTTCTAGTTTCATCTTCTTTGTTTCGCATATGCAATTTGCAATATCCTAGTGCTAATTTGTAATTCTCATTTACATTTTGTATTCGACAGATTCGAGCAGTTCGAGCACGTGAATCCTGGCGAGACCACATCGGTGTGCATAGTGTCCGCCTTGCCGGACAATACAACTTTTTTCGATCCTTACGGATGCGACACGATAATCGCACCCTCCGTTTACCTACACACCGTGTACATCGGCCTCGCATGCATCCCCGGCTCCATCATCCTGCCACTTTTCGTGCACAAACTGGGCGCGAAGTTCTTCCTGAGTAAGTGACATATTTGATAGTTTAGGATACCCTTAAGGGACAAGAAATCGGAAAGATAGTTGTTAGGTAAATACATCCAATTAGATTCCAATCCTCATAACAAAATCAGATTAGATTCTAATAATAATTAGCGTCTAATTAGATCTCTAAACGTTTGTTTTTAGACAGGATACCTTTAAAGAACGAGAAATCGAAAAGACAGCTGTTAGGCAAATACATCCAATTAGATTCCAATCCTCATAACAAAATCAGATTCTAATAATTAGAGTCTAATTAGATATTTAGACGTTTGTTTTCAGATAGGATATCCTTAAGGGACGAAAAATCGAAAGTATAGCTGTTAGGCAAATACGTTCAATTAAATTTCAATTTTCATAACAAAATCAAATTATATTCTAATAATTTAAGTCTAAGCAGATTTATAAATGTTTTATTTTAGATTCAAATTTTGAGATCTTAATATATAATTAGACTCCAATTAAATTTTAATTAGAATTAAGCAAGATGCTACATTGTGTTCTCAGTTGTGTCGCTGGTGGTCTCCGGCGCGGTGACGGTTGGCTTCTACTATGTGGTGAATTCGACGCAGAACCTGGTGCTCTCGTGCGTGTTTGAAGCCCTCACTTCCCTCGGGATCTCTCTAGTCTACTGCGTGATCGTCGACATGTTCCCGACGAATCTCAGGTGAGCGAATTGCAACTCAAGTTTTTTATTAAACTCTTTTGAATCGAGATTTATTAATCCAAGATTATGTTGCAGAGTGATGGCCGCGGCTCTATCACTGACGATGGGCCGTCTGGGCGCTCTGGTTGGCAACCTGATATTCGGTTATCTGATCGATTTAGCCTGCGTAATCCCTATCATATTGTTCGCCGTGTTTCTCTTCGGTAAGAAGATCCTCCTGGTAAAGCCTAATTCTCTGATCAGAATCTGCATCTTTATCTTCCTCAAACATGCACGAGTAGGAAAGGATGTCATTTGGTTTCCTGTTGTCCCGTTTCTATAAAAATTAATTGGGTTTTGTCCGTGTTCCACAAATTTGAATACTGAGCGATAGTTAATGTTAACTTATCTGTTTACCCTAAACATTTTTTCTTCGCCGGAGCTTGTTGAAACCTCTTTGACTGTAAGATTTTACGTTTGTGCGTATGAAATTTAATATCACCGGTACATATTAAAAATCTGGGTCCAGTCTAAATTTTAATACATACAATTAAGATATAAGAAATATGTGTAGCTTAATTCATTCAATACTGATATAACTCGATCGATTTACAGCCTGCGGTTTCTTCTCGTTTCTGCTGCCAAGGACTGGGAAGGACACGTTGGACTAGCAGAGGGAGAATCTTTCTCGCTCGGATGATCCGAGGAATCTGTGCCTTGGACCACTCTCTCTTTTCTCTTTGTTCGTTGTATTTATTAATAAATTTATTTGCTAAAAAAAAGAATTCGAGCCTCATTCATACGTCTGAAGATAATACGCAAACGGGAAACTCAGCGAAGTTAGAATTTATTTTTCTTCATTAAAAAGAGAATGTGTACTTATTAGTATCTTATCTCTGAAAATGTCTGAAGCTAAACGGGGAAACTAGTGAAGTGTGCATCGACATGGTGGAACAATTGCATCGAGACGTTCGTAAAAGTCGAAAATATGCCGCATTGCCGCAAATCCCCCAAAAGATCCTTATAAACTTTTTAGAACGTTTTTTAAGAGTTTATTTTGACCAGGCTGAATTATGGATCACCTGAATTGATTTTAGGATGACTTCGACCAAATTCCGATTATCCTTAATCGATGATTAATTTATTAAGCATTACCTGTAGGCTGATTTTGTAATCTTTAATGACGTGTCGGTGTCGTCCCTGGGAGTCGATTGTGTATCACACAAATTGGTGAAAATTACAAAAATGAGCGAATTGACTAGAATATTTAGAATTTTATTGGTCAAAATCTAATGAATTCGCTCACTTTTGTAATTTTCACTAAGTTTTAAGATACACAAAACCCCCAAAAATTATTAATTGTCGGCTAAGTTCATACAAATGGAAACGCTTGGTTGCGTTTCGATATTCACTGCCAATATTGAAAATCAGTGATGTGCGTTTACATGTAAACAATTAAAATCTTTACATAAAAAGTAAAGAATACGTAAAGAATGTAAACAATATGTAAAGAATGTAAACAATGTAAATTATGTAAAGAATGTAAACAATGTAAAATATGTAAAGAATTATGAAAATTTTGATCTTTGAATGGTCAAAAAAACTTCTGCATATACATCTACTCTCTTAGAATAACCGATTCTAATAAAACTGACGAATATTAAATAAAATTCATTCATTCACACCTAACAATGGATAATTGTAATATTTGGTTTATTATGTTGTGTTGAATTAAAGTAGAGTAAAAAAATTATATTCATTATTATGGTAAACTTATATATTTGATTTGGAAAATTTAAATAAAGGTTATTTTAAAAAATGTTTTCGTTTATTATATATAAATGTAAATCAGCCAATTACGAAATTTTTTACATTATTTATATTCTTTACATTTTTACGTCGAAGATAGCAATGTAAAGAATTAATTCTTTACATGTAAATACCCGGGAAAAAATATTTAAGATAAGTGTAGATCTAATTTGATCTAAATGTGGAGATCTCATGAGATGCCCAATTTGACCTGATCTAAATAGATC
>NJRP01000323.1:183530-204360 GCA_003063835.1 Aphaenogaster floridana
GAAACCGTTTGTTTGAATAGCTTTTTGCGAATGTGTGCGTGCAATATTGATGTATACTACGTTTACGCGAGTGTTACTTCTATAGTAATTTACTCAAATTAACGGGTTGAACCCGTTTACGCGGAGTGAATTATCGTAAGTTACGATAATTATAGTAAGTTACTACAGAAGTAACGCTTCGCGTAAACGTAGTAGTAGTAGTAGTGTGTAATGATGTATCATAGATATAGGAATATACTATATATCTATGTATGTATCGATGTGATGTATCGGTCGGTAAAGTCGGCTCTCGCGTCGGAGTTCGGCCGCGACTACGGGATCCTCTTAATGTCTATTAATAATTGCCTTATTAATTAATGAGGAATTCTCCTAGCATGGTAGAACGAGCGGTTAGATCACTTTTACGCAGGGCAAGACTTAGGACATATGTTTATTAAACAATTTCAACTCTAAATGACTTCAATAACACGCCCTTAATGTATGAACCTCGTGTCATGAGGACACCCTATATAATAATTTAATATATAATAATTTATATATATAATTGTTCTTTTTTTACATTCTTTTTCTCTTTCTTTACATTCAATAAATCAAAAATATTGATTATTCATTGAAGAAGTAAAGAAGAAAATAAAGAGGAAGAAATAAAAGATACAAAGTATAAATTAAACTAAAGTATTAAACTCTTATCTTTCTGTACAGATCGGGGTACACAATCAACTGACATACAACTCGTTGACCAAGCAGATCACGTTCACGCCCTACTACATACTCATCAACAACGCAGATTTTCTTATAGAATGCCAGGAAGGTGATCGATCGGCCGATCCGATGATCAAAGTACGTTAGATATAAGCAATTCGATCACTATATCGTTCAAATATCTTAATGAAATATTGCATTAATGTCATTGCTACATGCCAAGGTGCCTTCTGGTGAATGCGCGGCCCTGTGGCCTCGAACCGAACACGAGAACAAAATTTTAAAAGCCAAAGTCACGGGTCAACCCGAGAAAACTGCAGCGTTTATTTATACCGACAGTCACACGACTCTGCTGAAATTGGACAATAAGGTAGTTAAGCACAGTAACAAAAAGTAATAATTAAGCATATTACACATAGTTTATTTATGAAATATTTAAGAACAAATAATGAAATATTCGTTTTGCATTTTATATTTCTAACAAAATCTTTTGTACCACAGTATGGAGGGATCAATGTAGATGTACAAATCAGCGAGGGCGGCGTTTATATCTCCATGTCGGCCTACAGTCCAGGCAACGCGCCAGCTTTGATTATCAACCACACGCCACACACCATAAATCTATGGGAAAAAGGTTCGATCAACGTTAGGTACGTTGGGAATGCGCCGAAGAGATTATTGAACTTGATGCCAGGATGCGGCAAATTATTCAATATATATTTATTTGATATGAACTGATCTGATCACGTGTTTGTACATTGATTTCAGGTCCGTGCAGTCTTACAACAGAATGTTTTATACCTGGGAAAATCCGGCGGGCCCACGAAAGCTAGTCTGGGAAGATAACAACGGCAAGGAAATCGAGGACAATCTTCGTAAGGTAAAAGGAGAAGATGATCAGGCTGTTTACTACCTGGAAAAACCTGAAAAACCTGGAATTTTCAGGGGATTTCTTCTTTATCTTTGAAAATCAGGGAATTTTCATGGAATTTTTTTATTAGCACTCAAAAAAAATTTTTAGAATTTTACTTTTAAATTTAAATTGTTTTTTTTTCTGAAAAAATTTTTCTTTTTTTTTTGATAATGCAGAATATCGACAATTGGTTAGCAATAAATTTGGCGTACATATCCGCGTATATTCACGTACATTCTCGTGTGATTTGCAAGTTTTTATTTAAAAAATTAGGATAACTGTAGAAGACAATACAGAAAAGAGTTCACTATACTATAGTCAGCCTTCCATATATTAGGTTTCGTGGCTCCAATTGTAGAAAAGGATAGGTATAATCTCGTGGAAGACTATAAGAGGAAGAAACATTAAAATGTATAATAAAATAAATTTATTTCAAAATTGCATTCTAAAAAATTCTCTAATCTTACCTAGAATTTTTAATAAAAATACCTGGAAAATCCGGGAATTCTTAGAGAATTTTTTTACATAATTTGAGTAAACACTCTGATGATGAAAAGCAAAAGGAAAAGTTCTTAAAAGAGAGAGAGTCAAGAAGATCACAAATGAATGCCGTCCTTGTTTCTTTTCCAGGACAATCTCGGTGCCTTCCAACTGCCGGACATAAACGAGAAACTGTTCTACGTTTCGTTCCTAGACGGTACTCAGCGAGTGCTGCTGTTTACCATGAATCTGAAGATCGCCGAGGATTGTCAGCTGGTCGGTGATCTGGAAGTAATTGATCAGGAAATCATATTAAACATTCACGGCATTGGATTTTCTCTCGTGAACAACATTACCAAGTCCGAGTTATTGTATATGTGCATCGCCAGGTGAGAGTATCGCAGCTTTTTTAATATCAAATTTTATTTAAATGTACCTCGTAATTTTTTCAAATTTAAATTATATAAAATATTTTGTACATAATTTTACTGATATATATACAGGGTGGTCCGTAATTCGTGGTACAACCGACAAGAGGCTGATTCTTCATGAAAAAATAAGTCAAACTTGCAGAATGAAATTTTTTTCTATGAGGTTTACGTTTTTGATAAAACCTAATTTGAAAATTGACATATTTTGACGTAAAATATAAAATATCTTGTAAACTATTCATTTCTTGATAACCGTATCTTAATACTTTTATGCACAAAATAACGAGACGAATCAATTAGTGTAACAACAACACATACCTAGTTGCTTTTAAAAGAATTATACAATTTGCAATATGCAATTACATACATTTTTTAAAGGCAACTTAGTGTTTTCTTTACATCAATTGATTCATTTACATGAACGAATTACGAACCACCCTATATATAATTATATAGTTTTTATACAATAATTAATAACTTTAAATTCAACATTATTTGACGAAATTATAATTAATCTTTTTTGGGTGTTTTCCAGCAAGCGACACAAATGAGTAACAAAGATAAAACGATACTTGTGTCGACTTGTGTCGCTTGCTGGAAAACCCCCTTTATAATTGTGTTATTATAATAATTAATGAGATTCTATTATAATCCAGCTCTGGGATTATATGGGAGACGCGTAAATCTATTGGCGGTCGATGGCGAGCGTTAAATGCCAAGGAAGTCAATGCCATCGAGGAGGGATATCAACGATACATTAGAGAACTGCAAATCAATAAGGAGGCAGACTACCGGATGATGTTTGAGCCGAAACTAATGGTAAAACAAAAAGTTTTCGCTTAATTGAAGCTTTCAAAACTTAGACCTAATTTAATTTCTGGACCAAAAAGTGTCTACCATTATACAACGATCTTTTTATTGTTTTCCATTGTTCCTAGGTGGATTATCTGAATATGGAGATGCTGAGGCCGCATCGTAGATACATGCGACGCACATTTCAGACTGGGCTTTGGCTGCAGTACCGTACCTCGGCGCATCAGGTACAGCTGCACGCAAAGATCAACAAGCTTCAGATCGACAATCAGTTATCGGAGTGCGTCTTTCCAGTTATATTAGCTCCAGTGCCACCTCCAAAGAGCGTCACACAGAGTACAGGTATCACTTATTATCCATACGGCGCAAGAAACAGTTTCTTTTATTGTCCCTCTTGTGATATGCATTTCAATTTCAGTTACTATCAATGACTACGTTTACACATCACCATTAATCGGGTTTAGTAACACCAATTGTTTATGTCAGTCTACGTTTACATAAACAGCATAAAATTAATGAAATAATTTCTGATGTTTTAACTATTGATGCTACGTGTTATACATACACTTATAACATACTTGTTTACCACATTCAAGATCAATAATTAAAATATCGGAAATTATTACATCAGTTTTATGTTGTTCATGTAAACGTAGACTGACATAAACAATTGGTGTTACTAAATCCGACTAATGGTGACGTGTAAACATAGTCAATTTTAGTATACTAATGAAAACGCAATGTCCCGATTTTGTTTCAAAAATGGTTCATTCTTTTCTATTTTCTTCTATTCTTTGTTTCCGTAGTCATGAAACCTTTCGCGGAACTCAGTATGGTCAAGCGCCTGTTGGAGCACAGCACCGTGCAACAATTCCGATACTTCAAGGTCCTCATACAAGAGTTTCACATCAAAGTGGACATCGTCTTCATAAACGCAATAATGGGCCTGATTGAAGCGAACGAGGTCAACGACGTGGAAGAGGTGAGATGCGGGATATTGAGACTTATTTAGATCGTTTTGGGATATATAGATGATCATCTCGTTCGTTCGTTTCAGAGTGCGTTATTCCGTACTGACATGAAATTAGTCAACGAACCACTGATGTACCACGTTAATCTGATCACCACGGCCGAGCAGAAGAACTTCTTCGATCTGCTGCACTTCTCGCCTCTCAAGGTGTGTTTGATATGTGGACATAAAAACGTTGCAAACGTTGTTATCTATTCTAAGAGAGTTAAGTTTTTATTTTTTTCTTTATTCACAGATACACATCAGTTTCTCAATGACCGGTAGCGGAGGGGGACCCTCCGCGTTGCCGCAAGTACTTAACGTACTGTTGCAAGGAATCGGCGTGACGCTGACAGATATTAACGACATTGTGTTCAAGTAAGATTTTTAACGTAATATTTATTATAATATTATGTCATTAATATTAATTAATTAATTATAACAATTATTATATTGATTTAATAAGAGATATTTAAAAAAATATTAGACTTATGATCTTAAAGATTTATTTTTTTGAAGCTTTATAATCTTGTGTATTGTACAGATTCTAGGATTATAAGATTTTCTAAGTTCTCCTATATTGATACAGATTAGCGTACTTCGAGAGAAACTACGTGTTCATGACGCACAAGCAGCTCGTCTCTGAGGCGAGCACTCATTACGCGGGACAGGCGATCAAGCAGGCGTACGTACTCGTGCTAGGACTCGATGTGATCGGTAATCCGTACGGGCTCGTGGTCGGGACCATGAAGGGCATCGAGGACCTGTTCTACGAACCCTTCCAAGGGGCCATACAGGGTCCAGGGGAGTTCGCGGAGGGCCTGTTCCTCGGGGTGCGCAGCATGTTGGGCCATACCGTCGGCGGAATGGCTGGTGCTGTGTCGAAGATCACAGGAGCGATGGGTATGTGTCTAATGTCCATTTCTACCAATGCAGATTAACTTTAATCTCAGTTTAATTCACTCTTCATCTTTTTCTAGTTCTAAGAATTAGAAAAAGATAAAGAGTAAGTTAAACTGAGATTAAAGTTAATCTGCATTGGTAGAAATGGCCATAAATCAAGTCTTTTAAGTTATATTCGACTATAAAAAGTTGTAGGACTAGTTTTGCGTCCGTAAAGAATATTGTACTACGCAAAAATTTTATATTATTCAATTGTGGTAATGTTTAGCGTTTAAAAGTTTTTTATTTTTTCTCTATTTTAACTTAAAATATATATTTATTTATTTTATTATTCATGCTTTTGCAGGCAAAGGTATAGCTGCTCTGACCTTCGACAAGGATTACCAGCGGAAAAGGCAAGAACAGCTCAACAAGCAGCCCGCTAATTTGCAAGAAGGCCTCGCACGAAGTGGGAAGGGTTTAGTAATGGTAAGATTGCGGGTTAATTATTTTGTTGATTAATTAACTTAATATATCTACTGTTTATTTCTACTTGATAGGGTGTAGTTGATGGTGTAGCGGGTGTGGTAATGAAACCCTTATCAGGGGCAAAGGAGGAAGGAGTGGAAGGATTCTTCAAAGGGTTTGGAAAGGGCGTTGTTGGACTTGTTACTAGGCCTACCGCTGGTGTTATCGACTTTGCAAGTGGTTCCTTTGGAGCTGTCAGACGGTATGGCTTGTTAATTATGCAAAAGCAGTCTTAACTTCATTAACGAATAAGACAATTAATTGAAGTTTAAAATTGTTCATAAATTGGCTATTAATCAGAGCTACTGAGCTGAGTGAAGAAGCAAAGAGAGTACGATCGCCCAGATTTCTGCAACCGGATAGTCTCGTTAGGCCATACATAAAGGATGAAGCCGAAGGCAACAAGATATTGATGGTAAGAATTCTACTCTTCTAAGAATCCTTGATACTTCTATCCTCAAGTTTCAGATAGATGTGTGTTTAAACATTTTGTTTTTAGTAGACCTATTATAATGATACATATTTCTGCAGAGAATATATTAATTTATATAGAATTATTATAAGTATTATATATAAATGAATAAAGTAAAGTTAACACAGGCTCAATAGAAAGAAATATCTTTTTATATATTATAATATTCTCTATAAAAAACACAGAATTAAATTTTATTATGCTATATAGATATAATCTTGTTATATATAAAAAAACAAACTTTGGATATAATTTATTTACATATATTATGTGCAAGAAAATATTCTATACAAGATTTCTTTTTCATAGGAATTGGAAAAGGGGAGATATGCGCACACGGACGTTTATGTCTACCATGTATTTATTAATAAAGACGTGCTGTTACTCACTGACAAAAGATTATCGTACCTCGAACGCAGTGATTTGTTTGGTGGCTGGCGGGTTAGTATTTATTAGTACTTATTACTTTGATTAATTATTCCTTTTCCTTGGTTTTTCTCAAAATAAGAGGAACAGCAATATACCCATGCTTTTATGATTTTTTAAGATTGACTGGACTCACACTTGGAACGAATTCAGTGAACCAGCAAAAGCCGTAGAGAAAGGTGTACAGATTTTTATTAAAGACGCCAGTAGGAAGAAGAAACTCGGTGGTCTATTCGGCAGTGCGGATCAATCAAAAATACTTTTAATAACGGATCATAATATTAAACAGGTATGTATCGCTAGCTAATTGATAGTTTTGCACAAGTATTTCCATTAAATATATTATTTTGCGTTACGTTTGATATATATTTTATATCATCTCACGATTTATTATCTTTCTTATAGTTTTTGTGCAGTAAAATACGGGAGCAGATCAACCAATCTGGAGTATAACACAGCGACGCACAAACGTGAGAATTGTGCTCGAGCAATTTCTAGATGTAAAAGTAAAGAAAGAAGGCGCAAGAGAGTAAACAAGCTTCTTTACTTTCGAAACGCTTCGCAAGCGAGTTTGCACAATTTCTATGCACATTTTCTATGGACACTATTTATAAGACTGATACTGCGTAATCGCAACAATCAGATAAAGGAACACTAATTAATGTAAGAAACAATGAAAGAATGTATGGGATCTTTCTTACTTTTCACCACGCAGTTGGTCAGAATTTTTTTGTTGTCGGTATCATATTACCGAACGAACAATGTTAGATTGGTGCAAGAGATTCATCGCATTCGTCAAATAAAATTGAAAACGAAATATTATGTAGCTTCGAAGTAATTTTTATTAATCGAGAGAGTAAAACGTTGGCTTCGATACGTTTTCTCTGCTCGCAAAGAAATTGATCAATTCTCTTTTTAGAAAATTCAAATCGAATTGTATAATTATATAAAATGTATTATATAATTTATATAAAATGGAACTTTATAGAGAAAAGGATCTTTTGTACCAAGCTAATAGTTGCAATGTAGGAATATTGCAAAAGAGAATAATCTTTTTCAAATTTATATTTATAGGATACCGCATGCTTCGTTTGATACAATTCACCGAATCGTTTTAGTCATACAAGAGTTACCATTTCCATCGTATCGTTAAGAGCTAGGTTTACCACGATCACGAAGCGGAATCGATCGATCGGGCGTAATTTAAGACGAGAGTAAACCGTTAAACAAGTTTAAAGTGAAGCGAAATAACAGAGAAGTGAATCTCTCATTTTGACAAACTAACTTAGCAGTACAGTAAAATTATTCCTACGTACTTGTTGAAGTATTATGCAGATTTTTTATGAAAATCCGGCGAACCGGTATTGTTTTATATTTCTAGGACGTTAATTTACCACACATCGCTAACATGCCGCATTGTTAATCACGTCGTAATTCGAGCATCATCACTTAAATGATACATTTGTTAATGAATAAAGTAATGGTACGCCTAATTATCTTCCTGCTGACGGCATCCAGTGAAAATATTAAGGGATTTGCTAGAAATGATTGAATGCATTGATGCATTGATGAATGCATTGAATGCATTGATGCTAGAAATGTATTGACTAAACGCATTGTTAAGACGTAATAAATTTTATTACCGAGCTTTAACGCCTAAACGAGTGTATCGGTGATATTTCTACCTCGTTTTATTTTTCTCAACGCTAGTTAATAATTAATTAGAATTCTAACAAACTAATATATATATAAAGATAATAAACGGAATTATATAATTTAAATTGTATAAAATAATCGATCGTTATAATTAATTTTTTTCGCTCGATTTCTTGGAAAGTTTTTTAATCAAAGCCAAAGTAAAAGTATTCAGAACTAATTTCACTTATGCGACGCAATGTTTACTTATATGTGTACACTGTGCTTATTATGTATTTCGTTAATTTAACTGTATTGTTCTGTTGCAACACTTAATAAAATTATTACAAATATTTTCTGTATATCCTGTCTTTTAGGATCTATTATAATACCTTTTTGTTACTCGATCGCTTTAACTTTTTTCGCCGCACTTTTATTGCACTTTATTATCAAAAATAAGGTTTTCATTTCTAAAGTAACATTTTTTAATATTTCTAAAATAATATTTTTAATATTATTTGTTCACCTGCTGATATTTAATGCGACTACTTGATCAAGAGACACGGTAGTGTCTCGCGCCAAGTAAACGCGCAGCAAGACCGCACCGTGATTTATATTTACACTACTTATTGTACCTTCATTTGTTAATCGTAGCTGCGTTGACAATAGATTTGACACATAATTAGGCATGTTTAAGCACTATTACGTATAATATAACAAAAATTGGAGAAGAGCAAGAGGTTTGATATATGCTAACGAGCAGTTCCATTCAGCCTGTCCAATGCGGTCCGACGATACAGATATCGAAGAACAGCGGATTCCACAGCATATCCCAGGTCCTCCGCAGCTACCGCAGTTAATCAAAGGCCAGAAACTAAAGAGCGTGAGTGACGTTTCAATCATCAGTAGGTTTTAATCCTCAAACCAATATAATTGAATTTGTCACACAATTCAATTCAGATTCATTTACATATATTTTTTAAAACTTTATAAAAAACATCTTTTTATAATTATATATTTCTACAGTCCTTTTCTATATCGTTTCGATAAATTAGGATTTCTCTGATGACTGCTTTCTTGTTTATTTATTTAATACAAATAGTATCTATTGCATTTCTTAATAAATAATAGTGCTGCTACAATTGTTCATTAGTAGTAATGTTATCAAAAGGATTCCAGTGGCTTTCAGCTTAATAACTGATTCCAATTTCAGGGACCGTACACAGTCACGGTGACGGATGAGATGGTAGCACAGAGGGAAAGGGAGAACCTGGAACTGTACAAAGCCTGGGTACGGGAACAGCGCAGAAGGAACATGCTGCCGCAGGAGGATGCCGATGAATTCATAGGCGACTTCAAGGACATCATTATCAGGAGGAGCTTTGTCCGTAAGGTCTTCTGCCTCCTCACGCTGCAACTGATGTTCACCATCCTCGTCATATCCATCTTTATGTTCGTGTGAGTGACACACAGAAGAGAAACGCATCTCGAGAGTCTATTCTTCATTTCTTTAATTCTTTATTTTTAATTCTTTATCTAATTCTTCATACTTTTTATTGAATCACTGTAATCCTCTGAATTACTTTCCAGGGATGAAGCACAGAAGTTTATGATAGTACACTGGTACCTGTGGATCATTGCCATGTAAGATGAATCGCTTAGATAAGAACGATTTCTTGCCACTGATCCGATTCTACTAGAACTATAATAAATGAAAAGGAATAAGAGAGCGAATTGACAATATATAAATAACATTATTACAATACTTATAATATAATGTCTAATATCTATATAATAACGCGTTATAATATATAATGATATAATAATGTTATATTATTATATAATAATAATTGATATTATAACATGTAATATATTATGTAATAAAATATAACATATAATATAATATATTATATGTTATAATATATTATATTATATGTTATAACATTATAATATGATATAACATAATATTATATTATAGTATATTCCCACACAGCACACTTTATCCTGAGGATATCCCAGAGTGATCCGGATGTCCAAGTGAACATAATGCGATCCCATGGAGATCCTACGGTTATTGAGATATATAATTGGACATATTGCGATCCCTCGGATATTTAGTGGATATTGCAATATCGTGTGCTGTGTGGGATATGTTATAATATGTTATAATATCAATTTGTATTGATATTATAATACTGCTAATGCTATATGTTCGCACTTATTTCTTTTTATTATTTCTTTTTATTAATTTAATTGTATCTTTTACCTTGTAAACTTCTGTCTAATTAAAACATTTGCTTGTATTTTAGGGTGTTCTTCATTGTCGCATATTGTGCCGTAGCCTGCTCGGTGCGTGCCAGGCGTACGCCTCCATTCAATTACATCTGTCTAATCTTGCTGGTACGATCTCTCGACGTTTCCTTCTTCCTCTCGTAATGGTGATCCATGTAAATTAGAATTAATCCAGTTAAATCTTTCATGAATCGCAGACGCTGGGAATGTCGTACCTGACCGCCTTCGTCTCCGTGTTTTATACCATCGAGGTGATCCTCATCGTTATGGGCATGACTGCTGCTGTCACGACGATCATAGCCCTTGTAGCAACATTTTCCACGGTAGTCCTGTCCCATGCTTTTACTCTGTACTTTTATCGCAATTTTATGTTCCGATGTTTCCTGATTTAGTATGCGTTACACTGAAATTTTCATTAAAACATGATGATAATTAATTTCCTCTTAACTTTTGTTTTTGTGTTTACTGTACATACATATTTATATTTCAATATACATATATATATATATATCAATATTATATATTTAATATATAATATTATACTTCTTAATTGAGTATAATATATTAATTTCTGAATCAATATACAAGTTGATTCTAAATAAGTACGAAAAATTTTAGATGATTTTTTTGTCGACAATTAAGGGGGGTCTTTCATATAAACATATACAGGGTGTCATTTTAATTAACGTATGCAATTATTTCGGAAACAAAGCATTTTAGAGAAAAATGTTTCAGACAAAAGTTGTACGGTTTTAAGGGGCACATAAGATGGTGACATTAGTTTGACCTTGAATAGTTGCTTGAAGGTCACACGAAGGTCACCTTCAATTTTTTTAATGGGACCGCCTACTTTTTATTGCATATTCTTGTAGCTTATCTCGAGGGCTTTCCAAAACACTATAATTAAATATTTTTTCGTTAAATATTTTCCGAGTTGTGAGGCTTGAAAGTTACAGTATTTTGACATAAAATACAAAATATCTTGTAAAACATTCAGTTTTCGGTAATCTTACTTTAATACTCTCATGCATAGAATAATAAGACGAATCAATTGGTGTAAAAAAATGAATGTTTTACAAGATATTTTGTATTTTATGTCAAAATACTGTAACTTTCAAGCCTCACAACTCGGAAAATATTTAACGAAAAAATATTTAATTATAGTGTTTTGGAAAGCCCTCGAGATAAGCTGTAAGAATATGCAATAAAAAGTAGGCAGTTCCATTTAAAAAATTAAAGGTGACCTTCACGTGACCTTCAAGCAACTATTCGAGGTCAAACTAATGACACCATCTTATGTACCCCTCAAAACCGTACAACTTTTGTCTGAAACATTTTTCTCTAAAATGCTTCGTTTCCGAAATAATTGCGTGCGTTAATTAAAATGACTCACCCTGTATATTCCTATATCCCTCCCTAAAAATTTAAATTCCTCTAAAGGGGGAGATAAAAATTAGAAAATTATTATAATTTTGTGTTGTTTTGATCTATTTTTTTCCAATATTTACTATAATTTTGTTTTGCTTACGTTTTTATTCTAAAATTCAACCTCTCGTTGAATTTTAGAAATTTTAGAATTTTAGAATCAATAGTTTTCAAGACAAAAAAAATACATTACACAGCATGGTGCTAAATGGCATAGGTTTTCATTATCGTACTGTGCACGATAATGTATTTTTTTTCTTGAAAACTATTGATTTTACGAGAAAAATAAAAGAAATAAAAGTTTCTAAATAAATCAAGCTTTCTAATACATATTTTTATGATCACATTCGGGCCCGTTAAAAAATTCTAATAAAAAATTGAATAGGGGTTGCTAGTTTCATTTCTTTATAATGATACGTAAGGATAAAAAAAATATTATTAAGTATTCTTTTTACTAGTGGAAAATGTCCACCAAATTTCATTTTTTTAACTTATCCAAAATTTTAGAAAAAACTAATTTTCACCTGTTCTTTGGAGGAGTGTAACTTCTCAGAGAGAGATATAGGAGTATATATATGTTTGTATGAAAGACCCCTTAATTTTTGGCAAAGAATCATCTCCTAAAATTTTTTGCACTTATTCAGAATTATCCTGTATATTACGCTAAAACGTTACGTTAATTAGTTTTTTAAAAATACTTTTCAGAAACTCATTTCTGTTCCAAATATAAAACTGTAGCTTTATCTTTTCTTTAATTTGCATTTGTATTAAATATATTAGATAAAGAAAGAGTGAGAAGCGACACAGAATAAATAACAAGAATCGTTATTATGATGAGATTGCAGTTCGACTTGACGATGAGACCGGGCCTGCTGATGGTGATCGGGCTGGTTGCGATCGTAGCCATTTTTACGGTGCTAATAATCCTGCTGTTCACTCATGTAATGGTTTTACGCCTCGTAATCGCCATCATTGGAACGCTCCTGCTGTGCATGGTCAGTGTGCTTTGGATTCTTATAACTCTATTCACCAATGTCTATATTTTAATTCAACTTTGCAGTTCGACTTTCCTTACATTTTCACATCTAGGAGGTACAACATTAATTTTAATTTAACTGCAATAATGTTCGTCTTTCGTTAAATTTTTACATTTAGGGGAGCTACAATATTAACCCTCCGATTGAATACGTTTTTTTGACACCTTTCTACTGAATACGTGGGTCTTTTGCGTCTGACGCTATTTTCCTCACATTAAAGTATTTAAAAAAATTTTTTTAAATTCATGGAACATCTGTCTACATTGTAGTTAATGATTTCATAGTTATTTTGGTCAAAATTATTTATTAAATATTTTATTTTTAATGAAATCTGAACACTAACAAAGGAAAGACGTGAGTTTCTTTAAAAATATGTAATTTTTTTCTATATGGAGAAGGAAAAAATCCTTTTAAGATTTTTCACTTTAAGGCTCAATGTACAAGAAAAAAATAATGCTATCGATATCTGCAAAAAAGTTGAATTATTTTGGAGGATCAAAATAGACAACTTTTTAGTAATGAAAATCATGAATAAATCAGAATTAAAGTTAAAATTATATATATTTGAATATGTCAAACATTTTACAATATTTTATTAAAAAGTATCATGTAATAAGTGTTTTAAAAAAAGTTAATAAAGGATAATTATATTTTTATTTTTATTTTTTAAATTTTTATTTAGCGATAACTAAATAGGGAAGCGACGATTTGTCAAAATCTTTTAAGGAGATATTGTTTTGACAACAAAAAAATTTTTTCATACATAATTATAGCAACTATGTTACTTACACAAAATAGTGACGTCTTCTGAATATCTGGGTCGTTCACATCCGTGCAAGATTTGACTTGTTTGGCAATCGGCGGTATACTGAGCTTTCATAATCATAATGGCTCTGCGGTTACGCGAATCCCTTCTACCGCCTAATTTTTTTAGGGAGAGGAGCCAGGCAGGCAGGTTTGCCGGTTTAACAGATAAAAGTAAATGTTATTTTGGCTTGGATACCATAACGACCCACGTATTCAGGCGGGGGGTTAATTTTAATTTAATTGCAAATGTTAATTTACTTCAATTTTTTCAATTTTTAATATTAATTTAATGTAACATATTGCAATTTACGCAGCAATTATTAAGATATATTAATAAATAGACTAAAATAGGTAAAATAAAAATAGATACATATAGGAATTAATCACATTTCTGCATGCCAACAGCGAAAATCAATTGAGACCCTGGTGAAAAGGTTTCTTAGAATTGTTTATATAATTTTTCAGAATTTTTATGTAAATTTCAGAATTTTTCAGAATTTCTGTATAATTTTGTTTTTCAAAATTAACTTTTAATTTAACTTATTTAATTATTTATGTAACTTATAGAAAATTTCTCAGATTTTTTATACGAATTAGAACACTTTTCAAAAGTACTGAGAAAGTCTACATCTTTTCTAGAATTTTTCGTGTATGTGAAAATTCTGAAATATTCTAAGATTCTAAGATCTCATTTTATAATTTCTGAAGAAAGCTTACAAAATCTGAAACAGTTTAAGATATTTTTTCTAAGATTTTCATAAATTTAAACATGATAAATTCTTAAAAATGTTATTAATAGAGATATTATGAGAATTTTTTCACCAGGGGAACCATATCAATAGTTAATTTCGTGTAATAGATGAATCAGTTAAGTAAACAGTCACGATTCAATATTAAAATCGTATGTTTTCGTATTTTTTCAGTATTTGTACTTCGACGTGCAGACAATCATGGGTGGACGCAGGATAGAATTGAGTCCCGACGAGGTCGTCTTCGCAGCTACGCAGATTTACGTTGATATCGTACTGTTGTATCAGTACTTGCTGATGTTTATGGGATTCTTCCATCGATGAAAGAGAGAAAACAATAATCATCGACATATTTCATTTTACATTGATATATGTATACACTTATTCATTTGTATTATGTACATATTACATTATAATATTTATATGAACGTAATAAAATATGTCTTTTACTTTTTTATCTTAATATGATTTTATAATAATCTTATGAATTTAAAACATATAATCTTTCATCTTGTTATTTTATCAGGGTTGGGTTATATAGTAACTATATATACGAGGGGCGTTCACGTCAAACCGGGACTTTTCTTCTCTTTATGCTCGTAAGACTAAAAGTCCCGGTTTGACGTGAACCGTCCCTCGTAGTTAAAAAGTTAAAAGTTAAATAATAAAGTTAAAAGATTAATAACTTTTAACTTAACTTAGTTAATTTTAAATAAATTAATTTTTAACTTTAACTAGTTATTTTTAAAAGATATTAACTTTAACTCTTATTAACTTTTTTATTAAGTTAAAAATTTATTTATATAAAAGAAAAAAAATTATAAAAGAAAAAATTCCCACATAAAAACAATATATTTCTTTGTTATTTCATATAAACTTAATTTACAAATAGAATATTAATAAGTTTATTCGATAATCCATATTATAATTGTTTTAAATGATCCTTTAAAAATTACGACATTCTAATTTAATATAAATAATGTTTTTCAAAATAAACTTTTTTGTTTATGTAACTTTTAACGTAACTAAATTAATTTTATAAGTATTAATTTCAACTTAATTTAGTTTTAAAAAAATATTAACTTATTACTTAACCCTGTATTTTATTATGAAACGGATTTGGCAATATAAGGGCTACACGTGACGTATACTATAGATTTTCAGTACTCACAGTGAATATCGGAATGCAGCCAATATATCCTCCGTGAGGATATATAATTATACAGAGCACTGCATTATCGACCCGTTGATAGTCCTGCGTTATCGGCGGTCGGTAATGAAAGGATCTATAATTTTGTGTAGGACGATAATTTTAATAAATGCACGGTTGTATATACAACCGTGAATAAATGTAATGAATACAGATTATATTATATTATTTATTATACTATTATTATTTATTATAATATATATACATATTATTTTAAAATAAAATAGGACACATTGTATTAGAAAGAGAAGAAAAGTTTTGGTTCTACCACATAAAAGAGAAAAGGCATTTCTATTAAAATTTTCTTTCTCTTTTCAAAGCAATGATCAAAACGCGTTGTTTATATTCATTACGTTCACGTTCGAACAATCGTCTCTCTCCTTTTTCGTCTCTCTCGCTCGCTCGCTCTCTCTCTCTCTCTCTCTCTCTCTCTCTCTCGCTCGCTCGCTCGCTCTCGCTCTTTCTAGGCATTTCCAGGCGATCGCATCGCAGTATCGCACCCCAGAATCGCGAGCGATGCAAGTTATATGTTTTGAGTTGAGACTTGAGTGCTGTTCGTCGCAGTTTCGAGCGGACTCCGAAAATTATGCGATCCTCGCTGCGCCGTAGATAAACTGCGATCAGTTCTGAGACGCTGCCTCGAATCGGGCACAAGAGAAGCGGCAGCGATTCTTTCGTGACGAGAGCGAGTCCGTGAAGTTATAACCCCCATTGGCTTAAATTTTTTTCTCTTGATTGCATTTTTTGCTCGTGATGTTTGATGATAGCGATAGCAGTCATATTATTAATTTGTAATTTGTTTATCTTATCGGGAAAGTTATTAGTGCATGTTTTATTAGTTAAGCTATTGAATTGAATTGTATCATTGTTATGTCATTTGGAACATTGAGGCTGAATATATTGACGTTTCACTAATTTAACAATTTGTAGACAGACTTATTGATTTGTTTACTTTTTTGTAGAAAATGGAGGGCGACCGCTTAATTGGATGCAGGGACACGAAGAAAGAGGAGAATGCCGAGGCTAAACCTAAGGAGATTCTAGGCTTGACCACCACAGTAGCCTTGGATACTTTGCATCGCGATGTCAGACGTGTCCTGCAGGAGTACGAAGAGGATCACAGGAGAACTAAGTAGTATCTTGTACAGCAATTGTGACCATTTCGAGCAAGTACGTTAATGTTTATATGACGTTTGTACTTATATCGTGACGATTGTTTATATTCAGGAAGTACAGAGCTTGGCTGAAGGATACCCTGCATCATCGTAGTCAATATACGACGCTCTGCTGGACTTCTGCGATCGCGTTGCTGATCAACGCAGTTATTCTCATCGTTGCGTTCTTTACGCTCAATGAAACATGGTAGGTTAAGTGGGGATGCACATTTATGTGAAATTTTCAAGGTTGGGCAAGTTAATATTTTTTTTAACTAAATTAAGTTGAAATTAATAGCTTATAAAATTAATTTAGTTACATTAAAAGTTACATAAACAAAAAACTAACTCAGTTAAAAGTTGTGTTAAGATTAAATTAACTTAAGTTATTTTTGAAAAACATTATTTATATTAAATTAGAATGTCGTAATTTTTTAAAGTTAGATCATTTAAAACAATTATAATATGGATTATCAAATAAATTTAATATCCTATTTGTAAATTGAGTTTATATGAAATAACAAAGAAATATTGTTTTTATGTGGGAGAATGTATTTTTTCTTTTATAGATAAATTTTGAACTTAAAGAAGTTAAAAAAAAAAATATATATATAAGTTAAAGTTAATATCTTTTAAAAATAACTAGTTGAAGTTAAAAATTATTTCATTTAAAATTAACCAAGTTCAGTTAAAAGTTATTAACTTTTTAACTTTATTATTTAACTGTTAACTTTTTAATTAGTTATTATCCAACCCTGGAAATTTTGGCTGTTTCTCATCTGTTCTATTTGTTTCTGGGACGATAGCTTCATAGATGAATGTTATTGTAGGTATTCAACACTGCCGTACGAAGGACTGATAGTCTGTTGTTTAGTAGTATTGAATTTTATCTTAGTGGTGTCAGATAACAAATTACGACATGAGGAAATTCCTCATAGAGTGAAAATTCTTCTTGATCAACTCAATGGTATGTATCTAAATAAAGATTGCTATATTTATCTTGTTTCAAGTTAAAAATTGCAAGTTTTAAAATAATTTATGTAACGATATTGTACTATAAATCGTATACAAATCTTCCCGCAGTGGCAACGTTTTATTCTGTATTCAAATGCATGTTTCAAAATTGCAGTTGCACGTTCCACATGTCAGTGGAGATCCGAAAACTACCCGCATCTGTGCTGTCCGCAATCCCCTTGCTTGACCTTGCAGTGGACGTATCGTGACGGTCAAGTAGTCAACTTGCCGTGGGCTTTATTGGTGGCCGGTGACATAATCGTCATGAAGCCAGGCCAGCAAGCACCTGGATATTGCGTGCCATATGACGTGCGTAATTTGAACTCTTTCAATCATAGATTTTTAGATGTTCAGTCTTCAGGATATCGAAGTTATACAAAGATTTTGCTTAAACGTTTAATCAAACCGTGCAGAATCAAGCTTTTTTATACTAATTAAATTTTCAGGATCCGGAAGCGCCTGTTTTGCACGCGAGGGAGACTTACAGTGCGCCGGTACACAGCGCAAACGAGATCTTCTCCACGCCGCAGGCCCGCATGCCTCTGAAGAGTAAGATCTACAAACTTCAGGAAACACCGTACTTGGCGAATTTGCGAATGGCGCTAGATCAAGCTCTCGATAGACCGGTCACTTATTACAATCGCAAACGTCACCTACTGATGATCTGCTGCATTGAGCACTTAACGTATCCGATACTCGTGATCGTTATTCTTGTGGTCAATCTGCTTCGTTACCTGTATCTGACTGACTACTTTGGTACCGGCCACTGGAGCGAGATGTTCCTGTTGCAACCGATCGCCGTGAGTCTTCCGTTGCTGCCGTTGGTGTTCCCCGCCTGCTGGATATTCCTCAACTGCTTCGGCATGGCACGCTTCAAAGCGTTGTTCAAACTCTATCTGTCCGCAAAAAAGCTTCAGGTCAGTATTAATTTACAAATTAATTATTTAGAAATTGAAATATAAATATATACTAATATATAAAATTATAAATGGTGTATGTTTGAACGTTATTAACTTAAAAACTACTGGACCAATTTGGATGAAATTTGCACCAACGTGTTCTTTGTAATCTCAGGAGTGCTATAGGATATATTTCATTACGCTGTGACATGAGAGAGCTGAGTAATAAAACAAATCCGATTTTTATGAAACAGGGGCCCAAATTTTCCAAATTTTACAGGGATTGTGACGATGGGTATTATTTTTTGCTTAAAATTTAGGGTAAAACAAGTAATTTTTGGTTAATAATTACAGTTATTTATAAGCATTTCCTAATTAATTCTGTATTTGATTGGCATCTAAAAAGTGAATAGAGAAGTTGCTAGTTTCATACATATATTAACAATGAAACATATTCCTAATTAATTCTGTATTTGATTTGAAAAAAATAAGAAATTTGAGGATAGCAAAAAAAAGAAAATTGAGGAAGCGAAAGCGTAAAGAAAATGAGGAAGAGGAAGAAAAAAAAGAAGAAATTTGAAAAATAAATTTTAAAAAGTATGGTAAAAATATGTTTTAAAAAGTATATACGTATATAAAAATTAAAAAACAAAAATAGAGTTATATAATACAAATGAGATCCAAAAAAAAGAAGCCCGAGCAACGCCAGGTAAATTAAGCTAGTATAATTATATACTAATATTGAATAAAAGATAATATTTTCTATATTATAAAATTATAATTATAATGTCACATGGAATTATATTATTTTATCTCGAATATTATGACAATATGATTATAAGAGTTCTTTATCACATCTTATGCAGTGCTAATTTTCATCTGGACAAAAAAGATGATAAATATGGCTACGGATTTTATTGTAGAAATTTTAAATTTGTAATTGAATTTAATAGCAAATTTCTATGAATGTTTAAAAATGCATTTGAATTTCGTTTTTTTCGTGTCTGGGACTAAAAAAAGAACTAGATAGAGGATTTTAGCGGCTAAGGAAAACGCTAGATTTGAAAAGTGTAGAGGCTTTTTAGTGCAAATTTGAATTTTCCGCTTTTGCGTTTGCGAAAATAGGGGAAAAATTGAATATGTTTAGGAAGTTTATTCTGTTGTGGTTTTAAATTTTTCGCCTCTAGAGTGGTGCCATGAAAACCTTTCGGAGTAGTAGTTAACTATTGATATACTATATATTTAAAATACAGAATTATATAATTATGATACATTTACAATTATATATTATTTATAAATATAAAAATTTTTATTTTTTTAATTTAGTTCTAGAAATTTTAATTAAAAACGCTAAGGTTATAGATACATGTAATATAAATGGGAGGGTCCCGTTTGACTACAGTCCCGATTCTACACATCCACTGACAGCTACTCACACTTCACAGCGGCCGGTGCCTAGAGATTTTCTGCTGTACAAGCGATGTGAGTGGCTGTCAGTGGATGTGTAGAATCGGGACTGTGTACAAACAGAGCCCTCCCATCCTCCCATATAAATGCACACATTCTATAGAAGTTTTTTTATAACTTTTATAAATTATAAATTTAAAAAATTATTTGATTATTTATTATTGATTTTATTATTTAAAAATTATTACTTAATTTTAGAAATTTTAATTGAAAACGATATAGTCATATACGTAATATAATACATATTCTATAGGAGTGTTTATCATTTTTGCTTTCTCATAAAGGATGCTTTGTTTTTGTGAAAACAATTTTTTTAAATTAAGAATAAGATCGCAATATTAAACAAATATAAGTAAGAGAAAAAGCCATCTACGGTCGCGGCGGTTCTTGGTGCCTAATAATAATTATTTTTGTGAATATTCCTAATCATGCAAACTGCGCACCGCATATTCGTCGGTCTTGAAACACAGTCCTTACACGAAGCC
>NJRP01000324.1:2755-19899 GCA_003063835.1 Aphaenogaster floridana
TTCGTTTATAAACGAATTCGTTTATAAACGAACGATTTCAAGAATCGAGCCCCAGTAATGGAATGAGGAATAAAAGCGCGGGAAGTAAATTGCTGATTTATATGCGCGCTATTGTGTGACCTGCAAAATAACAACCTCTTGTATACCGGATTTATCCTTTCGTCCCTTATAACGAAAGAGAGTGTGTGTGGTATAGCGAGATTGGGCGATAGTCATGGAGTTATATGTAGAAACGAAAAATTATAATAACGAAAATGATTATAATACTTTCTTCTACGCGACCATGTGTCACGTTTGTAAACAGTTTGGCGACGGCGTCCATTTGAAAAGATGCAGTGGCTGCAAAATGATCATGTACTGCGGCAAGGAGCATCAGAAGCTGCACTGGCCGCAGCATAAACCTTTGTGCAAAGCCATACGGGACGTGCTGCAAGACCACAGCATGGAAAATCACGGTGTAACTTCAGAAGAATGGATCAGCATGAAGCTGAGCTTGATGCTGCTGGTGTCATACAAGCTGGACCGTCGTCTGTGGGTATACGAGTCGGAAATGTTCAAGTTTCCAAGGGAATGCGCGGTCTGCTATGAACGGGACGGTCTGGAGGATTGTCAGAACTGTATGGCTGTCAGCTTCTGTAAAGATCACAAAGATGACATTGAGCACGAGGATATCTGCAGTTCCCTGAGACTGTGTCTTCATTTAAACTTATTCGCTATAAGTAAAGAGGATCAACATCTGAACATACATTACTTGCAACATGTTTCCAATACGGATATATTTCAGGATATGGATGATTTTATAAACATTTATGTGAATATTGAGACTTGCACGGAAATGTCGTATAAAATCTGGGCGGTTAATCACTCACAATATCTCACAAGACCCTTGACGTTGTTTCATGCTATGCAGATATTAGAATATGTTCCAAAACGCAAAGATCTAGTCATTCATGTTATAGCTGCAGGTTTCATTGAAGAAGCTACGATAGCAGGGTGGGAAGTCTTACTACATTTAATAAGGACTGTAACATCACTGGTGGTTATAATGATAGGGCCGGAATTGGAATGTAAAACCAATCCGTGGTACGTTTGTAACAATTGTATGTCGCAAAACAAAGAATTTTCATTGGAGTTTCACAATGTGTTATATGAGAACTATGTATGTAGCCCGTCGTTCGTAAAACCAGACTTGGTTGTAGGATTTAACGCGGGTATTCAAGAGCAGGAACTTTCTTTCTCTACGAATATGTGGGCACCGTCTATACAGGTGCTAGCGAAACAAGATTGTCCGTTCATCTTGACGTGTCACATGCAAGAAGAATCTGAAATAGGAACAGATAGAATAAACACCATCCTGGATAGGAAAGTAGAGTATTTTTATAGCGGAAAGAATCCATTCGCCAGTTTAAGACCATACAGAGTTCTTAGCCCCAAGCATTTGTGTTATCAGAACCATTATATAATTATTTACAAGAGTCTTTGTAACTATAATGCGTAATTTAAGCGACCGAAAAGCTGCGATTGATTTTGATGAAAATGCCACAACGCGCAAGTGAAGAACGCGAGTTAAATGAAATTAACATTCAATGAACGTAACAGGGAATATATCAGAAAACTATGAACTATAACTTTGAGTTGCGATGTGTCTTCACAGAACAAATTCCAAGAGACTGAGAATCTACTCCAGGATGTCTGCTTATTTATAATCTGAAAATTCTAGGGACCATTTGCTACGAATCGATTGAAAATTGCCTTATCTTAGTCGAGCGTAATAGATTATAAACATAGCACAGGACATCTTGGACGTGGATGTAATAGTATAAAGTATTAATACAATGGTTGTTACTTTTTTATCAGTTTTGTAATAATGATTTCTCGTCAATTGTTTGTAATAAAATATATATCTTTTTAATAAAGTATATCAAGCATTTTCGAAATGGTAGTTATTTCTTCTCTATCGACATTTCTCTTGGTGTCATACATATGATAGCCGTCTGCGACGGCTGGCGGCCAAAACAATGGCAGAGATCGAGTGGCCCTGGCAGTACAGTTTCCCGCCTTTCTTTACGTGAGTTTCGTTACGAGAAAAGTATATTCCAACGAAATTATTAATCTACTAATAATAGCATATATATCCTAAGATTAATAAAATTCGATAAGTGTTTCTCTGTAAAATGCATTTTGACGAAAGCGTGTCGCAGGTTAGGAACGTAGGCTACAGACAAAAGCCTATTTACGGATCTGCCGATACGAGATTCGAGGAATAGGTACTTGAGATTTTGTCACGCCACTTTATTTTATTTATTGCAGGCTTCAGCCTCACGCCGATACCAGAGCTAAGCAGATAGCGGCCTGGAAGAGCTTGATGCTCGAATACTATCGTATCACGAAGCAGGCGGTCGTAGATGTGCGCGAGGTGCACACGAATCCTCTATTTAATAACGCCAGCATAAACAGTATCCTTTCTATTCATCGCATCGAGTGACGATATTGGTCCGTCAATTTTATTGTCACATTATATTTCATGTAACTCTCATACGCTGCCATACATTAGTGTTCTCAATGATTTATTGTTACAATTTTTATTACATGTCATATTATAATAGCTTTTATATATTATTACAGTTTCTTAATATATAATAGTACATTAATTACTTTAGTTTATCCACCTGTTGTTGAGAGCTCCTTAACAGCGTGACAACAGGAAGATTACCGTCCGAGGCTGTGCTAGTGATACTGGAAGAATTGGGAAAATCAGGCAATGCATCTCCGCTAGATAAAACCAAGCAGAGATGGCTGGTTTATTGGCATACTTTAGAGGAATGGGGTGATATAATATATAATTGGGCGCAGGAGAATGGCTTCATTGGTTCTGTGTGCACGTTCTTTGAACTGACACAAGGGGAGGACACGACTGAACAAGGCACAATTTATTTAAATTGTTTGTTGACAATCTTATGGATAATCATTAATAACCATATTTCGTCTTGTTTTAGAATTCCACGGTTTAGATACAGAAGTACTAACCAGATCGCTGAGGACGCTGGAAGCTGCCAGAAAGGCAGAGATCATCTTATTCGACGATAATCAAGGCGTAAAATTTTTCTAACGCTTAGAAAGTGATTGTCACTCGTCGAGTCAATCTCACGAGTACAGATATATGTAAATTGTATTTAATTACATACTTGTGTGTTACATATTTAATATATGCATTTAGATCTTTGTGAAATAAATTCGAAGTTAGCTCGTTACAGCGACATGTAAAGAAAGAAATATTGCTCGAAAATGCAAACATTTATTTAACACAATATTGGTAATACATTTTCTTTTTTCCTTTTCTTATAAAAAGCAAACCAAAATCGGATGCTAAGCTAACCTGAAGTTCAAATGAGGCCTGATGTATTTCGAGTATGAAACTAACGTAGCATATTACATGACATTTGCAAAAAAAAAACGAAATAGAAAAGAAAAAATACCAAAAAAAAGAAATAAAGCAGGATTAAGACCTAAGATACTTTACAGACATATATACAGTGTATACTTGCTTGACATTTTTTTACGAATGGCAATGCGAAGTAATTAAAGATAAAACGACCATGGACATACTATTTTGTGGAATTTTATCAAAAAATTATTTACGCAATTAGTTCGCTCGGATTTTTTCTAACGGATTAAAAAAAATTTGGCGTTACGCGATGCATCGTCGGTCCTGTTAACGAGACCGAGAGAGAAAGACAGAGGAAGTGAGAAAGTAGCAAGTGATTTACGATCGTAAATGCGTTCCACTATAAATATGAGCATGATCTGAATTGTTATTTACAAGACGATGTAACTTCGCAGCTTAACTTAATTCTCTTCCCCTCTCAGCTCCAAAGGCGTCGTTATTTTCCTCTTGAATAACAGAATGTGTGGTTCTGAAATGAATTGTTGTGATTAAAGATTGTTCGCAAACGATCTACAAAATATTCTACAAAATGTACTGAGTGTTACCGGGATCATGAATCATGTAGTGCACCCATCCTTGACTTTGCTGGACTCCAATAGCTCTCCATTCTTGCTCGGACAGCAGATGAGTTCTCGGCACCATTTTCACCATCTCTTTCGGCAAAACGACATGCCTGTACAAAGTTAATGGAGAAAGAGATAAAACGAGAATGAAAATAGAAAACAAAAGTAATAAGTACATAAGGAAAGAATAAAAATAAGAAATATGTAGTAAGCTTTACTTTTAAGTTTTTTTAAAAATCTTATATGTATATTAGTTGAGAAATGAAAGTTTTTAAGCTTTTGAAGAAATTCATTAACGTGCAAAGTTTCTATCTGAACACGCATAATCTTTTCAATGTAATACTTGATTAAGAAAAAACCAATAAAAATTTCAGAACTCAATAAGTTTCCCATGCAATTTTATATGACATTTTTAAGAATCAGTTTAGACACAGAGAAATATATCACTTTTAATCTTTCATTTTTGCAATTATATTATATTATATAATTATAATTTTAAATTTAAAAAATTCTATATAATTTCATAGAAAAAAGGAAAAATAATACTGAAAAATTAAAATCACATTTTTAACGCGTCTTTGCAAATTTTTCTATCCAAGGATCGAATAAAAATTCGACAAATATATATATTTACAGATTTATATTTATTTCTTTATAAAAGAAATTTGCAAAGATGCATTAAAAATTATTTCAATTTCTCAGTATTATCTCTCCTCTTTTTCTTATGTCACGTGTCCTTCTCCCAACGAAGGAGTACACTCGCGTTAAAACTCGCATCTCGTCAGAGCAAGATGCACAAAGATCCGAGCGGACTCAAGGTGAATGAGATTCGCAATAATCCGGAATAAAACATCGACACGGAAACCGGCCGTGGCCGAACGATTAGTCTAGTTCGGTGAACTTTCTAGATCGGCCATTTAAACGTTTCGACCGCGAAGCCGGCGAGACGAATGTAGGGAAAAAGAAGCAAAAGATGAGAAAGGGCGAGAAAAAGGAAAGGCTAAATCAGGCGCGAGAACGTCGCGCAGATATGCGACGTAGGATTTTTACGGAGGGGACGCCATGACGTCGCGTTTCGCACGAAGGGGGGGCTCGGGCCCTCACGACCCTCACGTTTTTTGGCGAAAGAGGGGCCCGCCGCGCCGGCGACGGGAGACTCTCACGCGGCGATCACTCACCTGTACTCGTACTTATCGTCGTAGTACTTGTCGGAATAGTAGATGTGCGGCATCGCGTCCTGCGGCTCCGTGACAACGTCAGCGGGGACAACACCGGGTTCAGAAGCGGGTTCGTACGCGCGCTCCGGCCAGACGACAGTCGGCGAGCTCCCCCGAGAAGCCACCCTCGATCGCGTGCGTGCGTGCACTGTCTAATAATTTGAAAGTTCTAACGGATGTGCCGGCCGATGCTGCGGAGTGGAGGCCGCGACACCCCGCGAGTCAAGAGTGGGCTTCGCTTCGTCTTCGCCGTCTCTACCTTCGTCGGCGCGAAGAAACGCCGATGCCTCGCGCGACGGAAATGAATGAATAGTGGAAAATACGATAGACCGACGAGCGTAAATCCCGTCGACGACTTTTACTTTTTTTCCTCGTTCACCGAATACCTCGACTCGCGTAGTCCGAGATCAGCTGCGCCGATCGTGGCAAGATGGCGCGCGTCCGAGGTGCTCATCCGGTTATCTCTTTCTCTCGGGGAGGCGAATGAGGTTAGGTGCCGCGAGGTATCGGACGACGATTTATTTATCTTTCCTTCCTCGATGGAGAGGTACTCGCGCAGCGGTAGACCGAGAAGGGAGCGCGACGACGATGGCAGGGGCGAGGGCCGAGCGTTGCGAAAAGCCCGCGATCGCGTGGAGCATCGGTCCAGAAGCACGAAGTCCGGAATGCTGCACGAACGCTCGGGGAGGTTCAGCGAGAGGCACAAGAGGTCGAGGGACGACTCTCGCCCGCGTCGCGAATCGCGAAAGTCTTCCAAGCGCAAGCGAAAGAGGTGGGTGTCTTTTTCAGATTTTAGAAATTATCTATCGAGGTTGTACATGTCATATTTATATATCGAGCTTTGCACGATGTATATTTTTTGTTTAGGGAGTCTTCCTCATCGTCGTCATCCTCGTCAGACTCGAGCAGGTCCAGCGACGGCTCGTCTACGGACTCGTCCTCGGACTCCACGAAGTTGCTGGAAAAACTGCAGAAGCAACGAAAGAAGCAGATGGAGGAGCGTAAACGGCAGAAGGAAGTGATGAAGGCGACGGAGACGCCGGAGGAGAAGCGCCTGCGTCGCCTGAGGAAGAAGGAAGCCAAGGAACGCAGGCGTAAAGAGAGAATGGGTTGGGACAACGACTACTTGCACTATACAAATACAGATAATCCATTCGGAGATGGCAACATCTTATCTACCTTTGTATGGTCAAAAAAGTTAGGGAAGGAGGGTCTACTCGGCGTGGGCAGAGAGGCATTGGAGATTCGTAACAGGCACAAGCAGGAGGAGAATAAGAGAGAGTTGGAGAAGGTGAAGAAGAGGAGGCAAGAGAGAGAACTAGAACGGCAGCAGAGGGAAGAAGAGATGACCATGTTGCAAAGAGGCAAGGAGGCTGCACAGTTAGAGCAATGGGCTCGGCAGGAGGATCAGTTTCACCTCGAGCAAGCCAGACTGAGATCCCGCATCAGAATTCAGGATGGTCGCGCTAAACCTATCGATCTTCTCGCAAAGTATATCAGCGCAGAGGAAGAGGTCGACGCGGTAGAGATGCATGAACCATATACGTACTTACGAGGTCTGCAAGTGAAAGACTTGGAGGACCTTATAGAAGACATAAAGGTTTATAAGGAACTGGAGAGGGGAAAGAATTTAGATTACTGGAATGATATAACGGTGATCGTGGAGGATGAGTTGCATAAACTCAGAAAGTTGGAACGAACGGAATATGAAGTTGGTAAGAGAAATGATTCTTTTTCTCTTTGTCTCTTTTTATCATTCTTATTTGTATTATATCTTTTCTTACCTTTTCGTATCTTTTTTCTTAGCTGTTGGCAGAAGAGAAGGAATACATGAGTCAGTCGCCAAAGACGTCACAGCCATTTTTAAGGGTAAAACCGCGACGCAACTGGAGGCTTTGCAACTGCAGATTCAGGCGAAAATTACAGGGAAGCCAGAAGGCGTCGATATCGGATATTGGGAAAGTCTTTTGTCTCAATTGAAAGGTAAGACATGATAAATAATTTAAGAATGCGTTCGAATACTACTAATAATAGTTCATGCGACTCATATTAAATATTGAATACGCAGCCCACATGGCGAGAGCACGGCTTAGGGATCGGCATCAAGAGAATCTGCGTAAAAAGTTGGAAGTTTTGATCGCCGAGCAAGGTGTAGCCAGAGCGGAGAACGAGGCCGAAGGCTCGCAAGCACAGGAGAACGAGTCCGCTGTAAGGCAAGATGATCCTTCCTCCAGCACAGCTGCCGAGAAGAACGAAAATAGTCATTCCGAGTGAGTATTCTTTCTCGTTCTCGGTCTTCTTTTCTTTATACATCGAAATTTGAATCTTTATCTTTTCTTTGTTAGTACTAACAAGATACATAATCATGCCGCGTATTTCAGGGATGATCAAGAGGAGACGAATGCCGCCAACGATCTACTATCCGAATCCTTCCGCGAATACGAAACGGGCGGCTACTCGCCAACTTATATACTCTATTCGCAACTCGAGCCGGGTACGCTCGTCACGCAGGAAGACGAGGACAATCAGCGATTAGAGTACGCGAGACAGCAAGTCCTCAGCACCGGCAGGAAGATTCAGAACGTGCTAACATCTGAAGAGCAGGCCATGCACCGAGAAGCGCGCAAGGGCATGGGCTCGGACGAGGCGCAGTTCAGCGTCGAGTCGTCGTTGGAGGCGCAGATCTACCTATGGTCCGATAAGTACCGGCCGCGTAAACCGCGTTACTTCAACCGCGTGCACACCGGCTTCGAGTGGAATAAGTACAATCAAACGCATTACGACATGGACAATCCGCCGCCGAAGATCGTGCAGGGCTACAAGTTCAACATCTTCTATCCGGATCTCATCGACAAAAATACCACGCCGGAATACTTTCTTGTAAGATGTACCCTCTTGTTCGCGTGAAACTAATTTGATCTTAGATCTCAGCGTTGATTTGAATCTTTTAATTTCGATAAATAATCCTCGATTCTGTCTTTAATTTTCAGACACCCTGCGCCGACAACAAAGATTTCGCCATCCTGCGGTTTCACGCGGGCCCGCCTTACGAGGACATTGCATTCAAGATCGTTAATCGAGAATGGGAGTACTCGTACAAGCGTGGGTTTAGATGTCAATTTCACAACAACATTTTCCAGCTGTGGTTTCACTTCAAGAGATATAGATATCGTCGTTAATATAACATATATAATGCCTATAATTTTATGGACGACTTGTGTATGTGTATATATATATATATATCGCTATTGTATAATATCGCGAGCGAATTTTCTAATATTATATAAAAAATACGAAGAATTTTTTAATATTATACAAAATATGGATTAAAAAAAGATCTATGCAGTAGTTCTGTATTATGACAAAGCGGCTACCGCAATTTGCAATCGCGCATACTTTTATCGGTCGCTCGGCGCTTTCGAACGACTTCCGCGCGATGACGAGAACACGCAGGCACACGCCGGGCGCGGTATAGTCGGTGCTTTTAAACGGTGGTCGTTGGATCGATTTTTCCTCTGCCACCTGTGTACTGTCACACAGTCGACCGCACACTCATACATATAGAAAGGTAAAAGCTGTGCGGAGCTAATGGCAAGGTGAAGCCGAGCTCGCAGTACGCCGCGTAATTCGGTGGCAAGGAGCTGCGCGTCGTCGGGGATCTCGCTTCCGCTCACGCACAATTAAAAATAAATGATCGCCTGGACTGCGTGCCGACGACCCACGGCAGTTGTTTGCGCGTTCGCGTTTGCATGTGCGACTCCAAAAACAAAGGATAGCGGACGTACCCGCATTTTTATCGCGGGTGGTGTGTAACGCAGCTACCTTCGGCGTTGTCATTCCTTCAATATTACAATTAATCAGATTTCTGTGCCATTCGGTGACTCGTTTGAATTGTAACACAGGAATCGGGACGTATCTACCACCTGTTCATCGGCTGAGAAAAATATTACGCGTCCGTGACGTCAATCGAGTAACTCGCATTCGAGGAAAAGCGACGACCGTTCGCATATAGGAAGCGTAAAACGAAATTTAGTAGGCGTCGAGAAACGTTTCTTTTCCGGCACGAAAGCTTCCCGGAACTCGTCGCTGATCAGGCAAATTACAGAACCGAGTTTTATTTCTGAACGATGAATATGGAGCACTGATCGAGAACTTGAACTTTTTAATTGTTTTCTATCGTTGTAAAAGCATTGGGGCGAACTCGCGGATGCATTCGCGGAAGAAAATCTATTGTCGGTAGCTAATGCTCACTCCGCGACACGAGCTCGCGAAGAACTTTCGTACCCGTGATTTGTGAAGATCACGATATCGATAAAATCGTCATGAAGTGGAAGAGAGGACCGTGCGAGTTTCTGTCGCAGAAAACATTCCTCATAATAAAGGATGACTTGGATATCTCGAAAGGTAATATCCATCGTATTTCATCGTGCCAGCGACATTTTTTTCTATCCATTCCTGAAATAAAACATTGATTATATTGATCGAAAAGCAAATCACCTAGGGAGAGGCAATTTCTCGTTTATGATTCATATTCTTTTCGAAATGTGCGATAGTAACGATATGTTAACCCATTAAAAACTAATATCTCATTTTTGGAATAAAATCTTAGCGCAAATAAAATTAATTGTAATAATAAATAATATTCTTTTTAACCAATCAAGATAAATTATATTCGACAACTGGCTAAATTAATTAAAAATCTTACTACGTTACGATGAGTTTGGTTCATTTAACGAATAGAATTTTAATAATTTTTTATGCTAACAAGCATCTATAAGATCTTCTCTTCCCCGAAAATTGTAAAGAAATTATTGTGAAAAATATTACCTCAGCCAGGATTCTTTTTAATCTTCAACATTTATCCGTAGTATTTTTCAATAATTACTTTTAGCAATGTCCAGATATTAATTATTAACTATCTGATAATCAGTATTAATCTACGATATTTAAAAAATAAAAGCGTACTGAAATCTCTTGTAACTATGGCTTTCAATGGGTTAATCGATCTACGTTCGCGACGAAATCGACGCTCCCTATCATCTCCGTTTAAATAGGTACGGCCAAGACGACAGACGGCAAGAAGACAGCAACGAAAAATGCGGTGCACACCGGCACTTGGCCGCCAAAGATGAAGCGCGTGCAGGTGTTCTGCGAGGAAGAGCCAGAGAGACCGAAGACGGCGAATCTCGCGAGGCCGAGTGTGCTGGACCCCGCGCTCGTGGACAAGCTTGACATGTCATTGCTTAGTAAGGAGTTGCTCTGCGACTCGATGACACGTTTCCATCAGTTAGGAACGAACGGCAAGCCGGTCAGTGGGAGCACAACGACTTCGTCGTCGTCATCGTCGTCGTTGTCGTTGCTGTTGCCCTCGCCCCCGTCGACTATACGACGACGTCAGAGCGCCGCCGTCAACATCGCGACGACGACCACCACCTGGTCGTCTCACGACGTTCCAGTTCGTCGCAAGCGACGGAGCTTCGAGCAGAATTACGAGCCGCGGGTTACGACGGGCCAAATGGAGATCGACGGATCGGATTCGCCGGCCGGAAATCAGAAGGCCACGTCGCTCGCAGCCGTCGCGACGCAGGAGTATGGGTCCATCAAACGAAACTCCGACGTCAGAAGGCTCGACGATAACAATAATAAGTTAGTAGTAATTACATCGCAAATGATTAATCGAGCTAATAATGTTCTTCCTTAAATTATTTAAAAAATATGTTATTTTATATTATAAATAACATTTTTATATTTAGTTATTAAATTCTTAAAGCCAAAAAATTTTGCATCTTCTTTTCGAAAAATAATTACGCTATCATCTAAAGCTTGCGATTACTTATTTTGCTCGCTCTTAAACAATCGTATTATACTCACACGATTAGAAACAGTCCTCCCAAAGTGCTATCGACGGTGAAGAAGAAGAACTCGAGGATCGGCCTACCGAGTGACCTGGAAATATTCACTGCCACGTCGGCGAAAAGCGCCCCGGAACCTTGCAAGACCTGTGGACGTCCGGATCAGCCGGAGAGATTCCACAGTCATCCGAAGGGCAGTCAAACCAAAATCAAGGATATCCCGACATCGACGACGAGACCAAGGCCCGCCGTACCGCCGGTACCAAAGTCCATCCAGAAGCCGGTGGCGTTGAACTTTCGTAGCGATCGGAACAAGAATAAACTGGATGAGGTCGAGACGAAATCGAATCCGGTCATTCCTCAGGATCAATCCTCTCAAGACCCGGACCAGCAAAGCAGATCATCGTCCGCGCCGATGAAACGAGGTCGCAGGACCGTCACGTGCTACATATGCGGCCGGGAATTCGGCAATGCCAGCTTTCCCATACACGAGCCCAAGTGCATGGAGGTAAAGGCTTCGACATTGTCGCGATACCCTAAAACACAATAATTAATCAATATAATTACAATATAATTACAATAATTAATATTAGTATTACACCGCTAACGTAGTACAATATATCAGTTATTTTGAATCACTTATGCGCCGTGATGAAGCCTTAAAAGATAGATAAAGCCTAAAATTAGGGCGACATGCAACTGGCATTTTGAAGAGGCGATAAATTTCTCTTCCCATTTCATCGCGGAAGCAACAGAAGGTTCATAATATAATAGCCCTGCAACGATAGCGCGCATGTAATAAGTCAAGGCCCTTCCGCAAGATCGATGGTGGTATAACGTCGCGTTGCATGTACCATTAAGCTCGATATCAGATGCATTCGTTCGCGTGTAACCGGTGTGTCATAGTTGAGCGAGAACTATAACGCAGCGATCGGTTGCGGCAATTTGTACGCGTTTATACGGTGTCTTCGACCGACCGACCGACCGCGTTTTCCCGTAACGATGGATTATTTAATGTCTATACTCTAGAGCCTGCATTTACGCGCACAAGTTTAGCGCCGAACGCTACACGATTCTTATCTCGCTTTCACATCGTGATCATCGCAATCGATAAGTAAAATTCATGCATTTGCACGCCGTCACCCTTAGTTATATGAATGATATACATATATATTTTGAACTGAAAGACATTGGAGCAAATGTTATACACCACCGCAGCAATGCCAATGTGCTGCAATATAAAATCGATACAATAGTTGCATGCTGTACATTATAAGTCGTGTATAAATTCGTTGGAAGGTTTTTGTTAGAGGAAAGAGTTCCGTTTTTATGATTTTTTAATATATTTAATATATAATTTTTTAAATAACGGTAAAATTGTGTGTGTGTGTGACTTATCTGTTTCGCTAAATGACTATTGTTTTATTACTTCAGTATATTATTACTATATATATATACAGCGTATCATATACAGGGTGTCCCATGACTCGAGGTCCATACATTAAGGGCGTATTATTGAAGTCATTAAGAGTTGAAATTGTTTAATAACATATGTCCGTAAATGCATCCTAACAGAACTACAACCATTGAAAGTTGATGTGAATATTTGAAACATTTTCTGTCAGTCTGGTATTGTTTTATTAATTCTTGTCTTATTGCCTATTAATATGTTTATTAATAATTGTCTTATTAATTAATAAGAAATTCTCCTGACATGGCGAATTTTTAGATTACTTTTATGCGTAGAGTGAACTGTTAGTTCACTTTTACGCAGGGCAAGACTTTGTATTGAATCTGCAGGAGATAATTTTAAACAGAATTTGCAATACATTTGTAAATAAACAAGTTAAATTAAATGTCCTTTTTCTTTCCTTTTTCAAATATTCACATCAACTTTCAATGGTTGTAGTTCTGTTAGGAAGCATTTACGGACATATGTTTATTAAACAATTTCAACTCTAAATAACTTCAATAACACGCCCTCAATGTATGGACCTCGAGTCATGGGACACCCTGTATTTATTTAATAATTCTCTACTATACTATTTATACATTTACTCAAACGTACATTTTTATCGCAGAAATGGGAGCGCGAGAATAATTTGATGCCTCCGTCTCAAAGACGACCCAGGCCGCAAAGACCCGTGGTTGGGATCGAGCATAACGATTGGAACGCAGCCGCATGGGAGCAGAGTCAGGTAGATCCTTGTTGCAATTTTAATTAACATTGCAGCGTTAACAATATATCATTCTTACGAACTGCGTCGTTTTGCCCGAGCGAAAAACGATTACTGTTCGCGCAACGTTAATTTTGTCGGACGACGATACAGTCCTTATTCGTCGATGATGCAAGAAGCAATTATAGGATGCACACGTGCAGCTTTAGGAGCGTCCGGAAAACATGCCTGGCGAATTAGAATCAAACGCAAAAAGAATTCGCTTCTGAAATTAGTTGTCTTACTTTCGAGATTGGAGAGAGAAAATTGATAGAGATCCAAATTTAAATTTTGAAAAATTCGTCGTGAGTTTATATAGAATCGAGTTATTATAAGTTACAATAATAAAAATATGCATCGCGTGCGCGGTCTACGCACGCGAGGATTTCGTGTTGGTCACGAGTGCGTGATTCTAACGTCGAATATTAAAGATTGCTCTTTAACATCTCATATGCATACGACTCGCACGAGCGCATATCAAATGAGGACTGCGCGTCGAGCAGGGAGGGTCTTCGACGATTAACTATCATTTGCATAAAAAATCAGTCGTTTCTCAGATATCGAATGATAGATTGATGCTTTTCACGCTCTGTGATCACCGGCGATTTCAACTGCTAACATTTACACGCAAGCAAACATCGATTCAAAAATGGCTAAAAGTATTTTTCTTTAGCGAATAATCTTTTACAGACCGCTTTGCTATTATTAAATCATTAGTATCCTTATATCTGCGCGTTAATTAATTTGTTATTAATCTGTTTCTCTACAGAACATGACGCTCTTGTATATAATTAAATGCGAGTATACACATATTTTGTTTTCTCTAGAATTAAATAAAAATACAAGAACCTGATTTTTTTGTAGGAGCAATTAGTTCCATGTGCGAAGTGTGGGAGGACGTTTTTGCCGGAACGACTGCCGGTCCACGAGAGAAGCTGCAAAGCCACGCCAAAGGTACCAAATTCAGTCAGCCACTTCGTCATCCTATTTTTTCCACGTGTCGTGTGTTCTTCTAGAATAACGAACGATTGGCCACGTCGGCGAACCCACGTAATGTCATGCCGCCTACCGTTCCCTGTCGCGTTTGCGGTCGAAAATTCGGTACCAGAAGCATCAAGATTCACGAGCCTCAGTGCAACAGGCGATGGCAAGCGCAGGGTGATTCGAGCCAGCAGGAAAATCAAGCCCTCTACAGGCAAAAATCAGCCGGTACTGGACAGGAAAATGTACCGTCGATGTATCCGGTGAGTCCTAAAGAACGGAAAATACACACACTAATTTTTGAACTCGTCTTACTGTACATCTTTCGAATAAATGTTTTTCCCCTTTGCAATCAGTTTTTTTAATATTCCGTGACATTTACCACAAATTATTTTTAGATTGCTATATAAATGTTCTTTTTGTTATTTACGAAATAAAGCACTCGTTACGCGGTATTAGATTGCGCCATGTGTAAGATATAAGTAGTTTGGTATAACGATTAAAATAAATAACTTCTGGGTAATGTTCTTCTAATGGAATGTTTGGCAGATAATAAGGGAAATAAGGAGACGTATAAACCGCTTGATTTTAGGATTTGTCGCAAAAGAAAACTGTTACATGTTATATCTGTGGCCGAGATTTCGGATCCTCCAGTATCGCCATTCACGAGCCTCAGTGCTTGAAGAAGTGGCATGCCGAGAACGACAAGCTGTCGCCGGCTCGAAGAAGAAAGGAGCCGCAAAAACCCGACATTATATACATACGTAAGTCAATGTTCTCGTTTCCATAATAGTTGCACGCGCGTGTGTACATAAATGTAACGAAATGACAAAAAGATTATCGGAAAAGCATTTAAAATATACTAGAATAAAAAGTTACATTTAAGTTATAATTGAATACTTTATCGTAATGCAATTTCTATCTTTTAAATATATTAACAAATTTTTTTTTCTTCTGCCTTTCCTGTGTCTTTTTTTAGGCCTTCGCTATTTTAAAAGAATAATGATCGAATAACGCTCAGAATATCGATTTTTTTGGGGCTCATACATATTCTTTCGATATGCAATACGCGTTTGGCCTTTCGCGCATATTTCTGTCTCTCACCTTGATGTTCATTCTGAATTCGCTGTCACGGTCAAGAGCACTATGGAGTGAATCAATCGGGCCGAAGCGATTACACGCGCATGTATGATATACGAATCCGTAATGTTTGTCGTGTCCTGCCATAGAATGGAAGTGGGTGTAGTCCTGATTAATTATACATGCGTCGTAGATGTATTCTTGATCAGGAGTGCCGCCTACGAATCGATAGCCGCTTGACAAAATGTGACGAAAATCTTTTGTCACCTATATATATCTGTCGATTTTCACGTAGAAATAAAAATATAATTTTAAAAAAAGAATTTAAATCCAAGCGTCGCTATGGTACACAAAATTAGCGGCGACTCTTGAATCTAAATTTTCTGAGGGATTCGCTTCGAGTAGTAGCGGGATTTGAAGCGACAGGCAAATCATTTACAAACCGATTTAGGAAACGAACGTTTCCTTAAAGCTCCCCCTACGCTTTTCAAGGTACGATACAGTCGGCAATGACTTCACTGTTCGCAGAGGATCCTCGCACGGGAAGTGTAGTGATTGACCAGTCGGCGACGGCAGAGGCCAACTGGATGACGCATCTGAGCCAGCTCGTGCCCTGCAAGCGTTGCGGAAGGACCTTTAATCCCGATCGCGTGAACATTCATGAAAAAAGCTGCAAAGGGACCCGTTAAGAATCTAGCGATTCTCTCTCACGCCAGAGAGCACCAGAATATTATACTAACCAAGTACCGCTTATATCTTTTAGAAGTGATCCGTCTGTGTTTTTATATGGCTAACGAATAATTCTGTAACAGCGTTTACATATGAAGATTCGTAGTTTTTTTTACTTAAAACTCGCTTCTACCTAGGTTAACTTTATTAATTACTAATGACATCTTACCGATTATGTAATTCGTGATTAGCGATTTTCTGTTTTGAGTAAGCACGCGGACTGTAAAAGTGAATAATAATCCAAGACTTAATATACGGCACCTGACGTGCACCTTGCATGAACGCACGAATTAGACGTTACGGATCAGTGCATAATTATAACGCAATTTAAGTTCAATTAATTATCAACTTATTGTATATACGTGTCCCGGAGTTATTGTTACTCCGGTTCGCGGATCATCTCGTCGATATCGATTCTGGATCTGTTATTCTTTGTAGCTGCGCTGTCTTGTACCTAAAACGAAATAGATATACAATTAAACGATGGAGAGAGGGAAAAAGAAAAAATGAAGGGTACAAAGAATTCAGCTACAAAGAACGAACATTTTGGCGAGGAATCTCGAGGTCGAGCGACGATTCGCAATAATGCCTTTGTAACTGAATTGAAAAGTTTTATAAAATAAAGTCCATTCAAAGGAGGAACTTACGAAGTTGTCTTATTACTGTCCAATAACTTGTTATTCCTTCCCAGTCTCAATCCGCGAAGATAACAGAAGTTGGAACTGTCAGAGGAATAAAACGCCGAACTTCGGACTTTTATTTTGAAATCCGTGCGATAAGCAACGCGATCTCGAATCTCGAAGAGATTTGACGTCATAGATGGCAGCAGGTATTGAGCCGTTAATCGCGTTCCAAAACTCTACCCGATTAATCCCGCGGAAGTAGAATGCCGTCAGGTTGGTGAACACATAAAAAAAAAGCTTTAGGTACTTTCCAGCAAGAAAACGTAACTAGACACCGTGTCACGAGATTGGTTATCGAATAGAGAATTTTTGAACTTTTGAAAGTTTTTCTATTCGTCAGCCAATGGGCGACTGCACACAGGACGCGTTGACGCGTTA
>NJRP01000324.1:23358-44578 GCA_003063835.1 Aphaenogaster floridana
TTTACGTATTACGAAAAGTGTGTGTTTAGGCCTTAAGGGCCATCTACAATGAGTCGCAGTCGTAAGAGTCGTAAGAAATTGACCAATCACAGTCTATTATTCTCCTTGCGATCGAAGAATAATGAACTGTGATTGGTCAATTTCTTACGACTCTTGCGACTGCGACTCATTGTAGATGGCCCATTAAGTGCGTGAATTGAGGCGTGAATCGCGCACCAGATTCGAAAGTCTCGCGTGCCGTGCGCGCGCAACTTCACGCGTATTGGACGCGCGTCGCGGCTCGCGGCCGGGGCGCAGGAGCGCGCGCCGCCGCAACGCGGCGCTCCCTTCACGCATAAGAGGCGACGTTCGGGCTCGCGGCAGATAGCTTGTTCTTTCCGAAGGAGTCCGCCATAGTTGGTGCACGTATAATTTGGACCAGGCCGTCGGCAATCGGGCAACATCCAAGATGGTACGTAGCCGCGTCGTGACGCCGCCGCGGCGGTCCTCTGCCGCGCACCGTCGCGCTCCCGCGGCCGCCAATATTTTTCGCGGAATATACATCGCGGCCGAGCACGCCGAGGCTTCGTCTCGCGGGGCCCTCCCCCCCGCGTGTACCGCGCTCAGCCGCTCTATCCGCATCTCGCTGCAACGGCACGATTACTCTGGATTGCGCAATTCCATCCGCGGCGAGATCGGGATTCCGGATCCGCGGGTGACCCGAATCCGGATCGTCGACCGCGGGATGGGACGGGACGTCACCGGAAGGACGCGCGAATCCGAGAAATTCCGCCGTGGCGGCATCCCCGCGGGCGGAAATATGCCTCGCCGTTGCGCTCGCAACGTGTCATGGTGCGCCTCGCGTGGCTGCCGACACGCAACGTGCTCGGGACGTGGAAGGAGGGGCAGGGAGGTCAACGGGGCAACGCTGCTCTTCCTCGAGGTCCTACGTCGATGCGACGCGACGCTCCCCGGGATCGAGAATCTACGCGCAGGAAAATGCGTCGGCTGTTGAACATCCTGTGAAAGTCGTCGCGAGGTGTCCCGAACGGAAAAAATATGTTCCGCTGTTGCGCTCGCAACGTGGTCGGCCTCGCGTGCCTTTTAACACGCGAGGCAACGTGCTCTTGGGAGTATTGCTCTGCAGTATTGTTCCCTCGGGACTCTCATTGGCGATAACGATTTCGGGGACATAGATTGGAACAAAGAAAATACGCAGGAAAATGCTGCTGAACGTCGTGATGAGATCTCTTTGTGTGGTGTCACGTAATACATCGTCAATATTGAAAGATAAAACACCGTATAAATATAATTGTGATTACAGTGGAATGAAATTTTTTTTTATATCAGTTCAAGATGGTTCTGGGGGTTAGATATTTTGTCGGATGTGCAAGGAGTAGGTTTCAATATGGTCATTGTTAAAGTCCATTGCAAAGGTATTTTGTCTTTGCAAGAATCAAAATGTGATTCAATAATGTATGTGTATTGTGGAAAGAATGTTTTTTTAATCTAATTTGCAAAGGACCCGTTTTTCCCCAGTGTTGCAATATGTTGCAATAGTCGGGTGAGAAATTATGTACATAGCAAATTGAACTATATTACAGGCTAATTATTGTTATATCATACATTTGTATATTCACACGCATATATTTGAATCACAGATCAATTTTGATTAGTTTCTATTATATAATGATAGTAGATATAACTTGCAGTTCCATAAAACTGAGATATACTTTAATTGAAAATCTCTTGTTGCAGGTGAACTTTACAGTAGACGAGATTCGTGCCATGATGGACAAAAAGAAAAATATTAGAAACATGTCCGTCATCGCGCACGTCGATCACGGAAAATCAACTCTGACCGACTCCCTTGTATCTAAGGCCGGCATTATCGCCGGCGCCAAGGCTGGTGAGACCCGGTTTACAGATACACGCAAAGACGAGCAGGAGCGTTGTATCACTATCAAATCCACGTAAGTTACGTCGCCCGTGTTCTCTATTTGAATTTTGCATTATCCATTATTGTCACGCATTAATATCGCTTACTGCTCTCCTTCTAGCGCTATTTCTATGTTCTTCGAACTCAATGAGAAAGATTTAGTCTTTATCAAAAATCCCGATCAACGTGACAAAGACGAGAAGGGTTTTTTAATTAATCTCATCGATTCACCCGGACACGTAGATTTTTCGAGCGAGGTCACAGCAGCCCTCCGTGTCACTGATGGAGCTCTTGTTGTTGTTGATTGTGTATCCGGTATGTGTTTATGATTTTCTTCCGCTCGTACATCAGTTTTTTTTTTTGCCGCGATCAGATAGATTGATCTTCCAGCACACAAGGGTTACTCTACAGTATGCCGATTGGTTTGCATAAACTGGTCGGCATACATTGACAGTGTTGACAGTGCAATGGAAGAAGAGTAAAAAGCAATTGTGTCTAAACGCTGTTAGTGGACCTCTATCCTTATGTCCGTTATTAACACGCTACGATACAAATGCTACATTACCTCTATCGTTTATGACGTATTATTATATTGTTTTGAAGTATTGTGTTCAGTTCGTAGTTCTTACCAGAAAAAAGTAGCCCCGACAATTTTCTGAAATGAGAAAAGTGATAATTATTTGTTTATTTCCTTTTAGGTGTATGCGTACAAACTGAAACTGTACTGCGCCAAGCGATCGCTGAGCGTATTAAGCCTGTTTTATTCATGAACAAAATGGACCGTGCACTGTTGGAACTCCAGCTCGATAGCGAAGATCTCTATCAAACTTTCCAGCGTATTGTTGAAAACGTTAACGTTATTATTGCGACGTACTCTGACGATGACGGCCCTATGGGTGAAGTTAGAGTAAGTGAAATAAAAAAAATCTCTTAATATAAAAAGACAAATAATTGTTATACATACCACTTCTAAATGTATATTTGTAAATTAGGTAGATCCCAGCAAAGGCTCTGTAGGTTTCGGTTCCGGCCTTCATGGCTGGGCTTTTACCCTAAAACAATTCTCTGAGATGTATGCCGAGAAATTCAAGATTGACGTGGTGAAACTTATGAACAGATTGTGGGGTGAATCCTTCTTCAATCCCAAAGCCAAGAAGTGGAGCAAACAGAAGGAGGCCGATAACAAACGATCCTTCTGCATGTACGTCTTAGATCCAATTTATAAGGTAAGTTCTCGCGGTTTTGAACATTACGTGGAATAATCTGTATCTGCCTTATCGCCGTGAAAAATGTTGATAACTAAAATAAAAAATTATTTGTAGGTATTCGATAGTATTATGAATTACAAGAAGGAGGAGGCAGATAATCTTCTGAAGAAGCTGGATATCGTGTTGAAGCCCGAAGATAAGGAGAAGGACGGGAAAGCTCTGTTGAAGGTAGACTTATTTCGATTGTTTTACGGATACGTACTCGATACAAATACGCATAATGATGATTATTTCATAGCTTTTTCTGACACCTCTACTGATTTATAATGAAAGAACGCTAAATCTGAGAGATATTCGATGACTACATGCCGGTTTACATTCTTTGGAATGTTTTTTTCATCGTGTCGTACGATTTTTCCAGGTTGTTATGAGAACATGGTTGCCTGCCGGAGAGGCTCTTCTTCAGATGATTGCCATTCACCTGCCGTCTCCTGTAACTGCTCAAAAATATCGCATGGAAATGCTGTACGAAGGACCGCTCGATGACGAGGCCGCTGTAGGAATTAAGGTTCGCGATATATTCTCGAGTTTCGGGTATTTGACACAAACACATGATGATACATATTTCACAGACCTGTACTGAAATACACTGTAGAAAGATAGAAATACTGACTTGAAAAGAATCATAAAAGATTATTGAGAAAATCTGCTTTTATTAACGAAATTATTTTTTGCAGAACTGCGATCCGAATGGACCACTGATGATGTACGTCTCGAAAATGGTACCGACATCGGACAAAGGACGTTTCTATGCTTTCGGCCGAGTATTTTCAGGCAAGGTGTGCACCGGCATGAAGGCTCGCATCATGGGACCCAACTTCCAACCGGGCAAAAGGGAAGATTTGTATGAGAAAGCTATCCAGCGTACTATTCTGATGATGGGTCGTTACGTCGAAGCTATCGAAGATGTGCCTTCTGGTTAGTTTAATCTTACCAAGATTACGGTGCTTATTTTATTTCCAACTGCACGCATGATGATTGTTCTATTCACAGACCTGTACTGATTTATAATGAGAGAGATAGAACGGCCAACTGATTCAGCCAAATGAAATTAGAATTATTTAGTTGTACATCCACATGTTATAACCAATAGTTTATTTGTGCAGGTAATATTTGTGGTCTTGTCGGTGTCGATCAGTTCTTGGTTAAGACCGGTACCATCACAACGTTCAAAGATGCGCACAACATGAAAGTTATGAAGTTCTCTGTATCGCCTGTTGTGCGTGTCGCGGTCGAGCCGAAGAATCCTGCTGATTTGCCAAAATTGGTCGAAGGTGTGTAAGTTTTATAGCTTAATTAATATTTGATTAATTATTAGCCTCTCAAAATATAATTAAATTTTATTGGAAATATGTGATTCTTGAAATATGAGTTCCCGAAACAGATTATCTCATACTACTTCAACTTACAAATCTTCAATTTTTGAATCAACCTTGTATAAAACCGAGACATGATTCTATATGATGAGACTAACATGAGCATTGGGTTATGAAAGCCTGTGATTTTAATTTTTCCATCTGACGATAAATTTTGTTTAATATTGTTTAATATCTCGTCTGTACGTGTGTGATTCAATCGTGCTTAATTCGACAGGTCTCAAACGTTTGGCGAAATCCGATCCTATGGTACAGTGTATCATCGAGGAATCTGGTGAGCATATTATCGCTGGTGCCGGAGAGCTGCATCTCGAAATTTGTCTGAAGGATCTGGAGGAGGATCACGCATGCATCCCGATCAAGAAATCTGATCCCGTCGTATCGTACAGAGAAACGATTTCCGAACAGTCGAATCAAATGTGTTTGTCGAAATCTCCAAACAAACACAATCGTCTGTTCATGATGGCTTGTCCGATGCCAGATGGTCTTGCTGAGGACATTGACAACGTAAGTTTTATTTCCTTCAGGAATTTAATTAATACCACGGTATCTTTAATAAAGTCGAATCAGTTCGATGCTTTCGTTAAAAGTAAATTTTGATCTTTTGATATTTTGCAGGGCGAAGTTAATCCGCGAGATGACTTCAAAGTGCGCGCTCGTTACTTGAACGAGAAATACGATTACGACGTGACAGAGGCAAGGAAAATCTGGTGCTTCGGACCTGACGGCAGCGGACCTAACATACTGGTCGACTGCACCAAGGGTGTACAGTACCTCAACGAAATTAAGGACTCTGTGGTAGCTGGATTCCAATGGGCCACGAAAGAGGTAAAAGATTTTTGCCTTAGATCGAGTATACGGATTATTAACGTTCGGCGATAATTCACTTTTCTATTGCTGTAGGGCGTACTTTCGGAGGAGAATTTGAGAGGTGTACGTTTCAACATACACGATGTAACACTTCACGCCGACGCGATCCACAGAGGTGGTGGTCAAATTATCCCTACCACAAGACGTTGCCTTTATGCCTGTCTTCTCACTGCCTCACCCCGTATTATGGAACCCGTTTACTTATGCGAAATTCAGGTAAATTATCGAAATCGTATCACTTTGGTGACGATGTAAACCGTCGACTTTACATACGAATTGTAGTAAAAAAAAACCCGATAAGACAACTAAATATTGAAACTACTTTTTGTAGTGCCCGGAGGTAGCGGTCGGTGGTATCTACGGCGTGCTGAATCGTAGGAGAGGTCACGTGTTCGAAGAGCAACAGTCTGGGAGCAATCCTTTGTTCGTAGTTAAAGCGTACCTTCCCGTAAACGAATCCTTCGGCTTCACTGCCGATCTGCGCTCCAACACCGGTGGTCAGGCTTTCCCACAGTGCGTGTTCGATCATTGGCAGATCTTGCCGGGTGACCCGATGGAACTCAGCTCTCGACCTTACCAAGTCGTGCAGGTACGTACATCCGCATTTTTCTCGTATATCTTCCCCGGCTTTTCTACTTTAATAGATATTTGTCCACCTGGGATGAAAGTACCAGGCTTTCCATTGAACAGGCGATTGCTCTATCGCAAAGCAATTCAGTATCTATTTCACCACGTGCATAACTGATGGTGGCGATAATTCAGTGCGCCACTGTTTTTAATCTCGTGGAAAAGAAAGCGTTTTTTAGTTTTGGTGTTCCAGTAGTCTATCCTGGTTTGCCTGAATAGGGAAACGTACAAATTTTTTTTGTACAAAACGTTATGGGAATAAATAATTGCATTTATCGCAGTTGTAATTAAATTGACATTGATGAAAAATTTGTTTTTTTTGCAGGATACACGTAAGAGGAAGGGATTGAGGGAGGGTCTCCCCGACTTGAACGCATACCTTGACAAATTGTAACCTCAAGTCCGCGCACCATATTTAAATACCTATTTAAATATTGTAATTCGATTAATATTGCTGGAGCTGTTGTATACAGTTACAACATCGGTTTACTATGGATTTTGTTTTGCGCAATCATCCGTGAGAGACACGAATAATTATAAATACGAACAAGAATAATAAAATGTAATTATAACGAAGGAAACAAAAAAGAATATGCGGAGTATATCTGCATGTAAAAGTGGGGCGGTATGTTTTGTACATTTATTTAATTAAGAACGGTAACAAGATCGACCGGTTGCTTATGTTTTTTAGCATATTGGGTGAATAGCTGATTGTTATTATGGCGCTTTCCGCGCCGATCTTTGGTTAAAGGAGAAGAAAGATAGAATGATTCTGTAATCGTTTACATTGCTTTTTTTACTGGAATTTAGTATCTTACGTTATATATTGCGAACTTTTCAATCGATTGGATAGGAATGATTCCCGAAGCTACTAATACTAAAGAGGAAGAGAATCATCACAACAATGTACTCGTACTACGAAAATATCAAGAAATTAAAGCTGAAATTACGAAATAGAATAGCACGAGCACTTTTATTTCCTCTGCCTAATTGATAGGCATCGAACGTAATGACCATCAGTATGCATGTATGCATCAATTTATTGTTTCCGAAACAAGTTACAATTTACCTCATACTCCTTTATTCACAATTTTCAACTCTAATCGAACTTCTAAATCAAGGCATACATAGGATAAAGGTCGAGATTGAACCGAGATTACGATTGTTCACATATGTGGTCATCCTACATAACAAATATTATTAATAAAGTTTAGTCAATTTTTTCAGTTAAGATATTAAGACGTCGATAGTTTCTTAATCTTAAAGTTTTATTTATATGTAGCAAAATGACATCTTTTTTCTGCACACTTGGCGGATCTTTAATGATGCACTGTTTTTTTAATTTAAAACACGATATCTCTGCATATCCTGATATTGATATTTTCTACAGCAAAATCAACTTTTTTACGTTTTATCTAACAGATTAAAAATTTTATATCTTGTATTTTTTTAGTTGAAATTGTTAATGTTACATATATGCCATCATAAAATGCAAACGCTACATTTTCGTGATTCGTGCAAGATGAAAAAGATATTATTTCTTCGATTTGCCGTGCGGAGCCGCGAAATCTCGAAGCTGCATAGGTATCACCAGTACTGGTTCGTTGACCTGCGGAATGTCTGTGTAAATGGACCATGTACGCTTGATGCAGTCGAAAATGCCTGAAATAAATAAGCCATAGGTTTGCAAATAGTTTCCTATATAGTCTATCATGATCTCACGCGTTCTTTTTATTTGCGGTCAGAATATTCATAGATCTTAACGATTCTACTAAACGAATTCTGATTCATCGAAGAAGCGCGTGTTGAGATTTAATCACTTTTTATCTGTGGACATAACAACAGGAAATTCTTAAATAAATATGATGTAATCTCTATTGCGCTTATACCGTATCGCTTTTTGTTTCTAGTAAATATCCGTCAATGTACACCGCTACGCTTGACGATCTTGCTAAAGTTCGTATAATCATATACCCACTACCAATTTTGGCTGAAGGAAAATAAAAATAGGAAAGTAAATAAAAAATACGAATATTCGACTTCCTAATGTAGGCATACCAGTGGCAATCGTCTTGATCTCATCATCGCTGCCGAACTCTTGATAGACCCTGTAATCCTTGCCCGTCTGATCGCTAAGTATATCGATCACCTCCTGGCGTGACTCTACTGGCGGATACTTCGAAATCGCTTCCATTCTTCTGATGCTGCTCTGTATGATTCTTCCTTCCACTTCCGCCACCTTCAGACGTAGATATCTGAAACCGTAGGAGTGTGTTAGACGGAAACAAAACATTTAAGAGTCTTATATGACTGCATGTGTTACTTGATTTCTTCAATACTCTGCATTTCGCTATTATACAATTAAAAAAGGGCAAGAGTAGGCGAGAGAGTGGTTTCTCCGAGGAGCAAGAAGATAAATAAACGCGTTACTTTGCGAAGGGAATGTCTATTCATATGTAAATCTATGTGCAATGTGGGTATCATGTACTTGTTGCAATGCGACGTATTCTCGCCCGGACTGACGGTCAGGATGCTGAGCTGGGACCGGTCGGCGCCCGCCTCGACTGGGCCCACCTCGGCGTTGTGAAACATCCGGTCGCCCTCCTGTGCGAGGAACGTCATGTTCACCGAGAAGCCTTCCGCCGCGCCGTAACCCTCGTTCCTCAGCGTCTGCTGCGCCTGCACGAAGTTCTCCACACCCAGCAGCGCTCGCGTCAGAAAGTATCGCGCTGTATGCAAGGAGATCTTGATTAGAGGACGAAATTGTTCTCCGGATTTTTATAGAATGTAGAACGTGTTACATGAAAATCCTTTCAGACGATGCGGAATCGATTTTTTTCCGACGAACTTACATTTCAACTAACGATTAAATTATGAAGGTGTCTGGTACTCCACGAAGAAATAAAAAACTCACGAGTCTTGCCGGATCGCAGAACCGCAGCGCTGAGGGTGTTGATGCTGTAAACAAGACCGTGATGGTTGTAGCCCATTGTGTATCCCGGCAAGAAACCGGCGTAGCTCAGCGACGTGAATTTTTCCTCTCTGTAGCCCGCCTCAATTACGTGAGCACTCACGAGATACCAGTGGTTCAAGGTATCGCTGACGGCATCCTCATTGTGACCCAATATCTCCTATGCTTTTCATTAAGTGCACGTCACGGAAACAGAATAAAATTAAACAACGTAAATAAAAAAATATAATAAGAGTAATAAAATAAATTTCGCGAAATGTAATAAAATAATATGATATAAAATGAAATAATATAATAATAATCACATACAGAGAGATATAATAATAATCAGATAGGATATTACAACATTTTTGCGAATGCCGTTAAGATAATATCGTCATGATGAGATAACGCGTAGAATTTCGTACTTATATAAGACGATAATCGTGACGTCCCAAACTGATTATGGAGGAGGAAGTTGTACTAAATTGATAATTTACTCCGGTATCACACTACTACTGTTTTTCACAGAAAACGAAATTAGCATCATCCGGCTATATTCATATACATATTTTTTTAACTTTCGCGTTTTATGACCGATTAAAATATACAATAAATGCGGAGATAATTGTTATAGCAGATAATTATTACATGACATATCAATGAAAAATAAGATATTGGTCGAATTTTGTTCCGACGAAAGCTGGAACTTGATTTAATTCTTGATTTGTTATCTGATATAGTAATTATTTGTTGTCATCGCTGTTATTTTATCATATATCTTCATTGATGTCATGTTTAAGTAACGCGAAAAGTTAGATTATAAAGTCCGTGATATCTTGCCTTGAAAAGAGTGCTTATTATGCACAGTGAGACTATAATCTATTCTGATTTATTGTCTACACTCTTACATGTCCCGATTGATTGCATATGATGGTTGAACAACCGACTGGGAGTGCGTTTCCCTGCATTCCAGTAACGTTCGAAATAATGTCGTCCAGATGCATCAGAAACAACTGCAACAATCGTATTACACTTTAATTTAATTTCAAAATCGTTCAAAACCATATAAATCTAAATCCTTTTAATTATCCAATTTTTATTATTACGTCAACAGTCTCGACTTATTTTAACGATTAAAGTAAAGGAAAACCGAGAGAAATTTACAGGGTTCAAGAGAAAATTAATGAAATTAAATAAGTATTGGATAAGGCTCTAAATTAAAAAATAAAAATAAGGAAAATACAAGCCGTTAAGAGCCAACGCAGTTGTTGTAGCGCAAATAATATATTAGTTAACAAAAATTGTATAGAGTTTCGATCCGGGTTTGGATCCTCTTCAGTGTGTAAATCAAGAGATGGATATAATCATGATGAAGTCATTAAGATGGAAAGTAGGATTTCAGAAAACCTCTTCCTCCATGTACATCAAAGATTTGTGGTCATCAAGAATTGTAAGTAAGCAGTCCATTATAAAAATTTTTTATAAAAAAAGTTCTTTGAATATGGAGAGAGGAAATCCAAACAGTCGAGATGAACCTCATGTTAAAAATTAATTTAATTAATTAATTTTTAATCAAAGATTGTCAAAATTATAAATTTCAACCCTGCACTCCATCGGTTTTTACTGTTAATACTTAAGTAATTATATCTTGAAGACAAATCCTTATCTCTTTTTTTATTTAGCTATTTTTCGTACCTTGTAGAAAGGCACGTTCGCGCCATCCGCCGTCCCCTCGATCTCCCTCAAATATTGCGGGAACTGTTTCTTGACCGCGTCAAGGGTTTCATTGTAAACCTTCTTGCCCTGCTCGGTCACGAATAGCGGCAGATAGATCTCGTTCAACGGTGGGTAGATGTCCACGAAATCCTGGATCATCTTGGCGAAGGTGCGTCCCTAATGCAGAAACAAACCGGGGTAGTATAGGACGAATTTCATGAATCGCGAGAATTAATCGAACGCGTGTCCAATAAATCGTCCAATACCGCGTGATAATTATATTTAGAGCAACAGGAATTTAATCTGGGTGAACGTCGCAGCTTACTGTCCTTCTACTCATACGTTATCGCCTCGCATCCGATTAGCTATGCACCTTCTTAAATCGCGTGTGATATATCGGAGTTCGTTTCTCCGGATCGGACATGAGAAAACTGCATTGCAATGCAAGGTGCATTAGCGATCGTGATTTGCATGCGTGCTTTGCGCTACCTGTGTTTTGTTCGAACGCAAGTGCCATTATAAATTACATCGGCCGCTAACAGGTGCTCATTGGCATATTTCATACAGCTCTTTTTTCATTTAGAAAATGCAAAAAAAAAATTGTTATAGAATACGCCTGACTGTCACTAAAAGTGACAACATCAAATTACGAAACAAATCGAGTGAATTGAAATATCTATTATTATACGCTAAATTAAAATACGGTAATTATTACACTACAACGATTGTTATTATTCTTTAAATATTAAAAGAAATATTATACAGGGTGTTTCAGGACCTCAGCATCAAACTCTAAGGAACGATAGGTCTCGCAGAAAGGATCATTTTTTGTCAAGTAACCCATGTTCTCTGACGCGTCGTTTAAGTGCTACGCGACCGCGAAGGTTTAGGTGACATTTGTTACAATTATGAAAGGAATTCATCTACGTAGGTACATAGAACTAAGATATCACAGAGTTGCTATAAATAAGATAATTATTACACTGAGAGAAAAATTTACTAAATTTCAATAAATGTTTTCTGACTCTCAAACTTCGAAAGATCTCGTTCGAAAAGGCAATGCTCGATTTGAAGAACTGCAAGAATCGCAAAATCTGTGTAGAAGTCCAATATATATTATCTAGCCCTTACGATGTCAAAGCCGATCTCGTAGTGCGTTCCTCGAACGTGGATTATGGGAACGACATTCCTGCGGCCTATGCTCTTGATCGTTGACTTGATTTCGGTAGCTGCCATGTTTCCGTGGAAAATAAACACGCTTACTTCTTCTTCTTCTTCTTTTTAACTCGATGGATGTTTATATTTGCTCTGGATTATAGCACAGAATATCACACTTTATAAAACGTTCGCTCAACTGTGAAATAAATCAGAGCCGCAAGTCAAATCAATCCAAGTGCGGAAAATGATCGTAACGTGTCACACATTAGTCACCTATCGACTCCCTCTTGGATATTAAAAAAAAGGTAAAAACGCGTTAAATGATATAAGCGTAACAGGTATCTTCATTCGCGATGCAAATGTATGTATATTATACACGGAAAAAAATGATGTATCAACAGCATTAAGTCTAATTGGAAATAATTTTGTTAATTCAATAAAATTATTAATGAAACAAATACGTATGATTTTATTTTATTAAAATTATTGAATTAACAAGATTATTTCCAATTAGACTTAATGCTGTTGATACATCTTTTTTTTCTGCGTTAATATCTGATCATATTCGGCGTATCGATTGATTCGCTAATAATACTCGTATTAATCTTGATTCACTTATTTCCACAAGCTGTATCATATAGTAGTTTATTTTCTTGTTTTTTATACGTCTTTGGAAATCCGCTTCCAGTTTTATGTAACCACTGTAACATCTGGTTTCTTGCATATTAATGAGAAGTTTGACAAAAAAAATTGATATTATATGCGTAATTGTAACCCATCACCGGTTATGTGTGATGAAACGGCAACATTTTTGCATTACTGGTTTCCGGTAATGCAAAAAATGTTGCCGCTTCATGTTGCATAATTTCGATGTGACTGTATCGATTTTTTGCCGAAGCAGACGAAACGATCTCTTTCTGTGCGATTCTTACGTAAAAAGAAAGCAGACAAAAAGAATAGAAGAAGGTGAATTCGACGATACGCGCCTACCTGACTTCTTATAAGCTTCGCGTTGATGAGGGATGAAGAACGTTGCGAATGGATCGCGGTGCCACTTGCACGAACAATATTTCTTATCTGACAACTGCACGTGCTTCTAACGATCGACGCGCGACTGACAGCTCGCGGTCTTTGCGAGTAGGAAGACTCACGAATGTCTCTTATCTGGCTTTTATAGCGATACATTATCGCTTTACGTTTGCACACGCTGCGGTAATGCTGCGTGGGCGGCGCTCGCTTACCACGACTGACGAGGCTACAAAAAATGAAGAATAAAGATTTACGTATCGCCAAGTGGCGTGTACCGTCGCCCATTACCTTGAGACGATCTCGAAGACAGATCCGGGAGGCAGGAGGCCGCTGATAACCGCTCGAAGAGAAGGGAAGCTTAATTAAAGCCTATTTGCTGTTATCACCGTGTTCGGATCAAATTTATCATAACGATAACATCAAATCCCAGATAGCAAAATGCTAACGGTATGCCAGCAATTGCCAGCAGATTCGATCATGATTTTAGAGCAGATCCTTCTATCCACCGTGTCCTCTTTAAGCTTAGTTTCTGCCATTACGACTTGCCAGCCACAATATAACAACATAAATGCAGCAAGAATGGAGTATACCTTGCCATCACGATGTGATAATGCAGGGTCTGCTCGTTTTCTGATACATTTCTATTCTACATATTAGAAAAACAGCAGACTGTGTTCGGCTGTTGCTGGAATTCTACTAACATAGATTGCGTTCCGATATTCACTGCCAGTACTGCAAATCTATAGTTAACGTCACGTATGTGTACTATAGATTTGCAGTACTGGCAGTGAATATCGGAACGCAGCCTATTACTACGTTTACGCGAGGCGTTACTTCTGTAATATTCGTAAATTACGATAATTTGAGTAAGTTACTACAGAAGTAACACTCGCGTAAACGTAGTATATGTTAGTAGAATTCCAGCACAGCCATATGCAATACACAGTTTGCAATATATGCTTTTGGCAGGTTTGGCTATCTAGGAATGTGGGTATCCATTTCAATCAAGGCGGGTTTCATTTCCGCACCGTTTGGATGAAATGAATGATTTGGAAAAGAATATCGGATTCGTTGGGACATGTTTTGTCACGGCGAAATTACGGTGAAATAAAGTCGCGTCGTTACGACATAGTGATAAAGCAGTGACACGTTTATCAATCTTTTTCTCGCTTATATTATACAGCAAATATTGGTTCCAGCGAAGATTATATTTCCTTCGGAGATTTATATAAAAAAATATAATTTACGAGATAATACAAAATCGATGGTCTTTCAATTTCCAATAAATCTTCTTTAGAGAGAGATACATTATTCTAATCCTTTATCTTTCACAAGACAGCGTCGGTTCTTGCGCCTCGCCATCGTAATGAATAACGGGAGGAAAAAAACATGCGTAAAAAATTCGTACCTCGTTTATACGTGCATGCCGTCACCGTAAATATGGCATCGCGCTAGAAATTAAGGCAGCTCCATTTATAGTTGTCGGATTTTTACAGCGGCGCGCCTAGATCCGAATAAGTCGCGTTCGTATTTGCAGAAAGATCTCATCCAAGGATCCCCCTCGCTAATATCGCGCTCAAGGACCGTCCGGGAAACATAACGCCGTGCATCTTCATCGACAATGGGACTTAATTTAACGCGCGCATTTTCGCCGCTAAATCTGGAAGCGCCGAGGCTCGTCCGCCTTTGTCCTCGCGAAATGACTGTCAACGATTTCCACGTAAAAACCTGCGAGAAGAAATACATGACGATTACAGAGACAATTATGTGGCTTGGGGAGTCTTTTGTCCCGAGATAATTAGTCCATTGCGCATCGAGAGACACTCCTCAAGGATTTAACGAAATGTGCTTAAGACAAATGGTCAACAAAATGCTCGCGTATTTAAAAATATATCAATAACTTGTGTCATATATATGAACAAAGACAATCTATTAGTTTCAGAATGGTAGTTTACCCGAGATTTGTAAAAGTATATAGTTTTACCGTGCATATTTGTAACACTCCTGTAATCGACGTTCGCGCGAAGTCCGAGCCGCAAGTTACATCACGATCCGTCGGAATTTGTGCGGCTTCCAAATTCTTGTCTTTCCGCGAGCTAAATCAATTATTGCCTATTTTACGCGGCTTCCATCGAAAGGTCACGCCATTTCAAAGATCTTGCCGCTCACGTTGTAGAAACGCGAGTACGTTGCACGCGCTTTCGTTTTCTTCCTATACGCGTGTTGGATTTCGCGTTATGTAATAACTGCGTGCATTAAATTACGTGTTAACAGAATGAGATAATTAATAGTTATGCTGTAGACCATCAATAAAACCATTGTACAACACTGCATACATACAATATAATAAGAGTACAGTATAATACCATTAATTTTTTAATTGATAAAGGAGAAATTTGGATGGTAAAAGACTTCTGTCCTGAAAGGATTAAGACTAATAATATTAAAACGCCGAGCCATATGGCATTTTATTAAATCAACAATATGTTACATTTTTCAAGAAAAAAAAAAATTACATCAAACGGGCAATTAATTACGGTTGCAATTAGTTCGAAATCATGGATCGCCCCGATCGTCCTTCGTGTCTTGTCAATTAACTCATTAATTAATAACAAATTATGAATCGTTCTTTGCGTTTATTGTTAATCAATTAATTAACAATAAATCACGAATTGTCCCGATCGTTTTTCGTTCATTATCAATCAATTAATAAGACCCCCTGCGGAAGAGCGGTATTCTCTCGCCATGCAATTATTTTAATAATTTTAAACTATTTTATTTCAATAATTTTAATTGTTTATTATATTTATTGATTCATTCAAATTTTAATTTCAAAAGTTAATTCAAATTAAAATGACGTCTTTTTGATATCGCGAAGTTAAAATAAATTTTCTCGCGCGATAAGAAAATCGTTTCTATGTATATGTGTCTACAGAGCCTTAAGATAAGTATCACTGCATATCACAGAACGAGATTGCTTTGCGACTGTAAGGACAACATTCTGCGTTAAAAAAACGACACAAAATTATTTAATTTGAATTAAAATTTTGATTGTGTGAAAGATCTGTCGCGTTTAATATAAACGCACCGGATTTCTTTTTATTTTTGCAAGAGAAGTATCGTATATTATAATTACAATCGCAAAGGAGTCTCCTTTATATAGCATGAAATGATGAAACAGCTGCCGACTTCGATAATTCTATATGCGCAATCTTTATAACAAGCGTTCGACTACATTGTATAGTTTCTCTATCTATATAGCTAGAAATGAGTAATGGGGCGATCCAAATTCACAAATTGTACGGATACTTTCGATTATTCCAAAAGTCATAGTTATTTATTTAATTCAATTTCAAATTAATTCATTCAATTTAAACGCTATGTCTAAATGAGGTAAAAATGTCACTCTAACAAAATACATACAAGTTTCCCCGAGACTGATAAGCTTTGAATATATTATAACACATTTCAAAATAAGAGACACATTTTATTACAAATGCTCTTATTAAGGGATGGACATTAAGGGATAGATATAGATACATATATCTAAAGCTCATCAAAATCAAGAAAAGAAGGAGATATTTGCATGTGTTTCTTTGTAAAAATAAAAATCAATCGCAAATCAAAATTATCAATTAAAGTTATGTTTGGGGAGACAAGTCTTATCAAAGATACCATAAAAACTAGACGGCGATGGTTCAGTTAAAACATTTCGCGATATAAAATACTTATAACGAGAAAGGGAGGAAGCTCTCTGTGTCGCACATAAATCGATTGTTTGCCTGTCATTAAAACAGATTGAATAGCGATTCTCATTCTGTATCAATGGCGCGAATAAAACAATCGCAGCGAGAATCCCGCAAAATACGCGAACACAACAGCAGAGACGGATAGAAAAATCGTGTTCGTCATTCAGTCTTGTACAATATCTATTTGCGTTCCTGGCGAAAAAACGCATCGAAAATGGACATCTAAGGAAGGTTGTTCTCAATAGACTTTTTCTTTATTTTCCTTTTTTTCTAAGCAATCGCGAACATTAGACTTGCTTCGAAAAAAAAGAAAAGGAAAACAATGGAAAATAGAAAACCTCACATTATATTGAGCCCCCTTGCTCTCCTTTGTGCAGCTATTCTCTGACTCCGTCGTAGCGGAGGTCGTAGCTCATCTTCGTTCGTCACATCATAGCTTTCACAGTATTCCCATTTGGCTATTTTACCATCCCACTATAAGCATGAAATATATTTTCTTGAGTACAAATGTAAATTTTGAAAAAAAAAAAAAAAAAAAGAAAACTGTTCGCAATTGCGACTTTTCTTTCGTTCAAAATGTATGAAATGTTCTCGCGCTAAAACGATTTTACTCACAGACGAGGTAATGAGAGTTTGATCAACAGGATGCCAGCTAATATCACGTACGCATCCCGTGTGAGCTTTTATCTTGCGTACTATTTTTCCCGTCAGAAGATCATATACTGCAAATAAGAAAAAAGGATATGTAATTAGCCCGTTCATTTACGCAGTGGTTTCGCGTATTGAGAGAAGTGAAGCGTAATATTCGTAACTTACTGATGAACCGACCCGTCGAATCTCCCGTGCAAATGTATCTCTGGCCGGTGTTATCCGGCGGCGAAAAGTGACAACGTATCAAAGTCTTACGGACCGAATGACCGTAATACGTCATGACACTGGTATCACCATCTAAGAAGCCTCGTTCCCATACTGGAACAGGAAAATATCGTATGTAGTTGGTAATTGTGTGCAACAATTTTTTTGTTACCTTAAACGTTTTAAATGTATCTGAATAATTTAGAAGTAAAAACAATTGTCTTAATAATTTTTCTTCTTCTTTCCCTTTTTTTATTTGTAAATAGGTATTTACATCGTTTAGGCACAGGCTGCCATCGGTAGTCCCAGTCCTGGTGCTCGATTATCTGGCGAGCGTTATGCTGGGCTCTATAATTGGAGAATACGCGCGTATCCCACAACTTGATGGATTGGTCTTTAGAATTGGTTATAAAATACCGTGTGTCGCCGCGTGAATCGATGTATGTGATCCCGTCCCTATGACCGGCCAACACTCCAGCCGCATGCGGATTAGATTCGTTTATCATTCTCCTATCCCATACCTAAACCGACAAGGAAAGATATTGAAAACGTAATATAAAGGGAGGACTTTCCAGATAGTCTTGTGCATATGTCAATTCATAACCGAATATCATAGCGCGCATTGATTTCTCTCGTAATATTTATACCGCTGAAGAGAGCGATCTCTCGGACGGCTCAATTATACCTTACATAATCCGTCGTCGCTGGCGCTGTAGAAGATTTGAGAGCTGTCGTCCGCAAAGGTAACACTGTTTACGTCTTCTTCGTGACCCTCGAACTATAATAAACAACGGATACCGATAGAAATGACAAGTGCGCTTTCACCACTGTATAATGATTCTACGAACCCGCAAGATTCGCTGTTGACATTCGAGATCGTATATATAAAGGCAATTGTCGTTGGCGCCACCAAGGATTTCCGTGCCATCGTTTGAAAAAGCCACGGAAAAAACGCAAAATCGCCGTACGCCCGGGGTCAACGGTAGCGTTTCCAGCGAGTGTCCAGATATGTGACATTGATACACTGTAAAAGACATCAGGAGAACATGTATTATATGTATTGCGCGAGCATGATGCATAATCGCAATGCCACTTACAACAATCCGCCCAGCTCGAATACGCAAAGTGTTCACCGTCCGGACTGAATGCTATGTCCAGGACACTCCAGCCAACGTCGTGCGCTAGCATCCGATTGTACAAGATAAAATTGCCGTTGTGTGTCCGATATATGTACAACCATTTATCTGCAAAGATTTATGTGCATTGAATATGAATGGATTATTATAAACAAAGCTACTATAAACACACTATGCAACAAGTTTGTATGGGGGTGACGCTTAGCTCTGTGCTTAAGCGGTCGACTAGTAGTCGGCAGGTCCCAGGTTCACACAATCCTGGGGACCTTTACCACCCATATCACGGAAAAACAAATTGAGTAAGAGATTATGTCTCGATATAGGGAAAAGTGGTTTCAGTTTTAGAACTTAATAAGATTTTATATAACACATAATAAAGACGCTACCTTGAGTGGCAGTGATGAAAAATTCTCCATCCTTGGAATACGAGCCGCAGAATACTTTCGCACCGTACTCCTCTATGATACACGGCTTATTCGGCAAACGACTATTCTTTATCTTACATTTTTCACTATCGCTAAAACCGTGCGGCTTGAGAGCCCTCCTCTGTATTACCGGTGTGATAGAAGCGTTCTGATCAGCGAGCCCAGAGGCATACTTGGTAATAACGGTTATGTCGTTCTTCTGAAAAGTATCGCAACGCAATGTAATATATATATAATAATAATAACTTTATTGAGTGCAGTGGTTAACAAAACAAATTTTTTTTCATGTACACGGTGTCCGGACGAGAAGAGATTCAAGGCGCAAGGAAACCGAAAGTATGCGAGGTCGAGGAGTTCGCTTGCGTCTTCGCCTTTGGCACGTTCCAAGCGCGCTCCTGGATCACGCAATCATTTTATCTTTTTATTTTTTGGTTGGGTGCTTCAAATTTCACAAAGTTATCAGAGTCCAATAACCGGGGAATCAACAACCCGGTTACTCGACGGCCGAACTCACCTCTAATCTGGTTGTATCTGGAAACCTCGCTCGCTCGCGTATTCGCGCCAATTCATCCTCCGATTCATCGGATGTATTCTCTATATTGCGACTGCTGGAACAAAAGAGACGATACCGAGGACGTTAGGCACGGTCGTGCCGCTCGGTTGTGCGCGAGGTTATGCGACGGGTCGATAGGCGCAGCGTACGGAGGTGACGTCCCGTGCGGGTCTTTCCTCGGAACGAGCGTTTCCGCGTTCCCGTGAGCAGCTGCCTGATAAAAATACGATCGCGAGAGCCGGAAAATACGGAGCGATAAGCAGTGAGACGTTAACGCACGTCTGCAAGACGTTCGCGAAAATGCTCGAGAGCGAAAGGGGGTTTTTAGTAAGATCCTCTCGGATGAGAGGGTATAGTGCCTTCAACTGTCCTTTCAGTTATATAGCACAGAGTCTCTAGTTCATATTCTCTGTTTAGCTTCGATAACACTCTTGTCTAAATTCTCTTTCCTGTTTTCTTTTCACCTCTATTACTATATTCAAACTGCCGATTACTTCAGCCTAACCAAAAAATTCTTTTGGGACGAAACACGTCCAAACACGTTCACTGCCCAATCGGCTCTTCGAGAGCGAAAGATACGGAGAGAGGTTATGAAAATAGCGCGCGCTGCAGTACGGGGTAAAGGCCCGTGCAGGTGCTCCGACCAATCAGGTGCGAGAAACGCGAGAACGCACAACATGGGGTCTCTTTCCAGACACCCGATTGGCGAGTTTTTTGGACACATGCACCTCGCGGCTGTGCAAATTCGCTATGCATCGGTCTTTAATCGCGTGAAAAGTGGCGCGCAACCGATCTTTTGAATGGCACGGGTGATTTCGATTGAATTCCGATTAAATTATGTCTATTTCTAGCAATGTAGATTAACTTTAATCTCGGTTTAACTTACTCTCTTGATCTTTTTTCTAGTTTTAAGAATTAAAATCTTTAACCCACGAGGTGCGACATGTGGATATTGATTTCTACTTTTTTCTTTTACGGTTCAATTACAATCTTTGTAAAATTAATAATTTTAATTAAATTCATAATTTTCTGCTTTTTTAAAATTAAAATCCTAAAAACGGTGGGCGGGGTATCATATATCGCACCTCGTGGGTTAAAGGTTAAAAAAGATAAAGTTTTTTTAAACCAAGATAAGATAAAGAGAAATTAAACCGAGATTAAAGTTAATCTACACTGATAGAAACGGATATGAATCGGTGATTAATTTATCAAGTAATATCTATATTCTATTTATTAATACGGACGGGAATTATATATATATTAATTTTTTGTTAGTTAACACGTGGCAAAAGAAAGATTAGATTGGGGACGATAAATAATGTAATTAGAAGTTTTGTTTTAAAGCAACTTCGTCGATTGAATTAATTTGACAAATTTGCTTTAAAGCAATTTTGTCAATTTAATTGATCGCTGATTAAATTAGTTAGAGTTTGGTCGACCTATATGCATTTTATCGATTTCTCAGCATATGCAAACATAGAATCATTTTGCTCTATTATATCCGAGACAGTTTCTACGGAGCTATATTGTATGTTTGTAATATTAACAGGGTTGGGTAATACCTAGTTAAAAAGATAAAAGTTAAGT
>NJRP01000324.1:50590-74326 GCA_003063835.1 Aphaenogaster floridana
CGGTTGTGGTTAAAACTCAACAGCCTATCTTTGAGCCGTTACCGACAATATCGGCACCGATTCTTGTCACGTGCACATGTTCAGCCAATCAGATCCTGTACACTGAATATTCCTTATTGCACATACAAGTAGTGTTCATAGAATATTCTGAATATTTCACGATTATTTGAACATTCTCTGAACATTTCTCTATTCCTGTATATACGAAACTTTTGGAATACGAACGGAATATTTCAGGAATATCTAGCGTTTACTGGGTACTGAAATATCTAAGACTTTGGCCAGATACAGATCCGAAAATAATTTTGTTGGATCATCAAAATAATTATGTAGGACGCCCAAAATAGTTACTGGAATATTACAATTTTTTGCAGCGTTATCATCATATTTGAGCGTCCTACATAGTTACTTTTGATAGTCTAACAAAATTATTCTCAGATCTGTACCTACACGGAGAAAATTTTATATTAAAAATTACTATGTATGGCAGTAGCCGTGGATCATTGCTGGAAATATAAAAATTTTTACTATGTTATTATATTAATAATTTTTAACCTCTTTTGTGAAAACATAGTAAAAATTTTTATAATTCCAGCATGGTCCACGGCTACTGCCACACATAGTAATTTTTAATATAAAATTTTCTCCGTGTAGCCAAATTTTTAGATACTTCAACAAAACCGTTGTTTCCGTGTACTTGTGGTTAAGAGTTAGCCCTTCAATACGGACGTTTAAAAATCGACAAATAATTAGTGGCTATATTAGTCGCTATTTTTATGGTAAATATCGGCATCGAATCCATCAAAGAATCCGCTTAAAATTACAATTCGCACTAATATGCGTATGTCGGGACGTGTTGCTATATTAATTGCTTTCACTCTCCATTCGCGTGTCAATAATGGAATTTCGAGCTACAAATGTTGGGCCTGCAAATATGTATATCCCTCCGATTGTATTTATGATTAATTCCATTTTCACAAATACATAAAGCAAGCTTTGCTTACGAGCAAAAAGAAAAATACTAGCAAATATCGCGAGTTCGCAAATATTTCAGAGAAACGCGCGGTTCGTACAAATTCAGAGGAACCACTTGCCAATTTGCGGTTTTCCATTACGGAATGTCACTGAATATGTACAGTGTATTATGCACAATAAAGATATCGAGACCTATAGAAAAAAAAACAATTATTTTTAACGATCTCTGAAATTTGATCTCTGACGTTTCTCCATAAAGTACGGAAAGATCGGTTTTGCTGAAGTATCTAAAAATGTAATCAGATACAGATCAGAAAATAATTATGTTGGACTATCCAAAATAATTATGTAGGACGCTCAAGCTGTTTGCTAGGATGTCAAAACTTTTTACAGCATTGTCATTATGTTTGAGCGTCCTACATAATTATTTTGGATGGTCCAACATAATTATTTTCAGATCTGTATCCAGCTCAATTTTTAGATGCTTCAGCAAAACCGTTCTTTCCGTGTGTATTCATAAAATCGTATTTTCCATTTGTGGCTCCCTTCTGTGCGTAACTCCGTTCAATTGTATTATAATCGAAACGAGCGCCGTGAATGATTAATTTGAGCGGGATTTAATGCGAGTACGAAATCTCTCGCCGGAATATAAATTTGCCGGCCCACACGCCGACAATCGTCAGGGCAAGCGGATTGACGAAGGAGATCCGATCGAGCCGGACGTACAATAGACACCGTGGCACAATAGCATGATCACGACTAAATTAGATCGGTCTATCGATTGGTTCGTTGACTCGCGACAAACTTGCCACAATGCGGAGCTAGATGCGACCGTGACTCGTATTTCTGATGGTGCCGTGCGTGACGTCAAAATCTATACGCGGCGAAATCTGAGGAGTTCAACGAGGAAACGCGATGAGAGACGAGGGTGATCCACGAGATCCATTTTGGATGCGACTTAACGCGGATCCATGGCACAGTCCATTAACTTGCGTTATCCTCCGATTTATTCGTTCGCGAGAGCCTCGGCCGTGCAAGACTCCAATTATTTTAAAAAACTATATTTAAATATAAAAGTATATTTAAATATAAATGTATAATTGAGTATTTTTTTTATTTTTGGAGCTTTTTGGGGTTTTTTAAAGATAAGAATAAGATTTTACGCTTTAAAATCTTATTCTTATCTTTAAAAAACCCCAAAAAGCTCCAAAAATAAAAAAAATACTCAATTATACATTTATATTTAAATATACTTTTATATTGGACGTTTATATTTAAATATACTATTTTAAAATAATTCCCAACCACATCGACGTTCATATACTTTCGCATTACCGCTTCTCTTGTTTTAAACGCGTTTCAAAGCTACCCGGACAGTGACGAACACTGCAATAACGAGAGGCTCAAAATGGTTTAGACGGTTTCGTAAATTATGTAAAGGAGCTTAGAGAGTTACGGGCTTGCAGCGTGATGTCGAGCGGTAAAGGGTGAAAAGCGCTCATTTAGCTAGTAGGTCAATCAGCCGGATCAGCCAGCCGCTCAGCGCGGACAATCGCTCATCGCCTCGTGACACTCCGGTTGCCAGAGGAACAGGGCAGAACAGGGGGCGGTCGAGCGCGTATTGATGCAGGCAGGGCAGATTTTTCGGCCGCACCGCGCCGAGCCGAGCCGAGAGGGAAAAACCCCCGTATATCTGACATCAATCCCCATCCTCCTCGTCACTCTCCCGCCCGTGTATCTCATCCCCCGCGCTATATCCAGCGCACCTATCTACCTACCTACCTACAAACCTACCAACCTACCTACCCTGCAACCCAGACCTATAATTTCCAGGCAACGCAGAGGCCTACACCCTGAGCCCGGAGCCGGGCGAGGACCCTGCCAGGTGGAGGTGCCGGCGGAGAGTCAGGAGGCGGAGGGCGCGCGCGCACGCGCGTGTCCTCCGCCACCACCACCGCCACTGCCGCCGCCGCCGCCGTCGACGCCGCGACGTCGACGTCGACGTTGACGACGACGGCGATACGCCGTCGCCGACGCCGGGGCGGGGGTAGGGGCCTGTTTACAGGATAACAGGATCCTCTTTTCCTACGGTCGCGCCAGTTCACCGTCGCGATACACCACCGGCGCATCCATCGCGGCGCGGCGGCCGTACGACCGCGTATACATACATACACGTACGTATGTACGCACGCACGCACGCACGCACGCACGCACGCACGCATAGATACACGCATACACCCCACGCGCGCGCGTGCAACCCTCGGGCGCGTGCCACCCGCGCGAGAGCTAGATCCGCACCGTCTCGCGTGCAACCCTCGCGCGCGCGTCACGCGCCTATCGTCCCTATCCGCTCCGATCCGCTTCGGTCCGCTCGCGCGATCATTGCTCTCTTTTTCACAGCCGCCGTCGCCGCCGTCGTCGTCGTCGTCGTCGTCGTCGTCGACGCCGTCGCCGCCGCCGCAGCCGTCGCCACAGCCGCCGATACCACCGCCGCCGCGGTGTCTCCTCTTTCCACTTCCTCTTCCTCTTCTCGGCACAGAGAGAGAGCCTATGTGCGGTGGTGGTGCTATCCCGCGTTTCCCGATATCGTTCGGCAACAGGTGAGTCACACACTCTCGCGCTCCCTGTCCGTTCTATCCTCCCGCACGGTCTTGGCCGCCTTTTCTTCGTTCTCTCGCGTGTACACGTGAATGCGTGTGCTGTTTATCGCTACCCTCCTCGCGAGAGTTCCGGTCTACCTCGCGACATCGCGGTCCTCGCGCTCGGCGAAATGGTCCGCGCGCTATGGCCTCGCTCGCGATTTCACGGGGGTGCGTGGTCGCTATAATTGCGTCTCCACCAGGACGCACCTTCCCCGAGCATCGCCGTCGTCCTTCCTGTGCTCTCGCGGCGATCTTCCAATCGCATTCGCGCGAAAAGACGGCGTTACGCGGACGAGCGGCGGAGGAGAGACGCGCGGTCGAAGGCGGCGCGCGAGGAAAAAAGAAATTACGCGGACGGGAATGACAGGGGCAGGATTGGGGTCACCGGGAAAAATCCGGCAGGATAACGTCGCCGCGGGACATCGCGCCGAAAATCGGGGATACTATTACGAGGGGTGCGCTCGTACGCTATACTGACGCTAACGGCTCGCGCGCTAATATCGATTTACTGGAGCGGATAACGCCCGTTAACGTCAATCCAACGAGAACTTATGGCGATTAGGATTTCACGGGGCGATATTAATTCTACGTGAGAACGTGGGCGAGAGAGAGAGGGAGAGAGAGGGAGAGAGAGAGAGAGAGAGGAGCGTCTCCTCCTCGCGGAGAGGGAGAGATAGCTGACGGGGGAGGAAGGAAGAACACGAACGCGGCTCCGAGCGAAGGACGTTTCTATCAGGAATCGTATTTCCTGCACGGGAAGTCCTTCGAGAAAGGAGAGAGAGCTTGAGGGATGAGAAATAGCCCGTCTTCTACCCCTTTCGCCCTCGTTCAACTTCCACCATTTGGCCGTCTCCGGTTTCCACTCTCGCTCCTTCTCTCTCCGATCGCGACCTTTGTACCTGTAGCAGCGTTGCTAAAGAGGCGGATGTTATCGTTATTGATATACCTAATTACTACGTTTTAACGAATGAAGACGCACTTGCGGAAGGCGTACGTGTGCAAAGAGCGGTAAGCCGACAATAAGTGCGCGCTCGTCCAGCCAGTCACGTTCTCTAACGAACAACCTGAATAATTAACGACTATTCGCGTCAATTGCGCATTGCACTCGCGCGATCGAGTATCCGGGCAAAGATACGATTTCAAGGAGTTCGTATTTCTGTATCGAGGACACGCAAAAACGGTCCTTGCTCCTGCATCCGGCGAAGTGCGAAAAATGACTCGAGGCATTCTCCATCGCAAATTCGCTGCACGTTTCGAATGCCAAAACAAATTTTACAGAGAGAAATAAAATATTCCGTGATGTTTATTCTTCAAGAGAATTCCCTTTTAAACCGTTTATCATTGAAATGTGGACAATCGATATAAATTTGAATTGATGAGGGATTTTCTCTCTCTCTCTCTCTCTCTCTCTTTCTTCCGCTCATCCCTCTCTATTCAGTCGCCCCTTTAAAGGGATTTCAGTTATGTATACGTATGTGAAGGCACTCGTTTTGCATCATATACGTTTAGGAGCACGATTTCGTTCCTTCTATTCACAACACGTCGGCGAATATCCGAAATAGAAATATCTTCTCCCTTCTCGCAAAAATATCATTTTGCTCCACTTTTCGGGGTCTTCTCGCGAATGTTTAACCTATGGCTGACGCGGCTGTAAACAGTGAGTTTTTGTATTTTACAGCGAATCGATATCGGGGTTCCAAGTTCAATATTTACGGGATTACTTAATATGCCGGGTTGAAAAAGCGAGTTTCCAAATTAAGCCGCAGAGCTGCAAATGAGTAACGAAACCTCATTTCCGCTTAATTTCAACTTTCAATGTTGATAATTAAAAAGTTGCTGATGACAGCGATGCCTCAGATAGACTCAATCCTCGATGCAAAGAATTTCGTATTTGGACATTTCGTACAGCATGAAAGCGCGGATAAAAAATTTAATTAACGAAGCGCAGGAACTTCAAATTAAATATTCACAAAGAAAAAAAGATCTATTGTAGATCGCACAGAGTATCTTTTAAAAAATTAAATAAAATAAAATGAAAAAAAAAAAATTTATTTTTACGAAATGGAACACGAAACTATTATTTATACTGTATATAAAAATAAATTAATTAAAACGTATTAGAGAACTTCAATTTTACTAAATCAAATATTCGATATTGAAACTCGGGAATTGTTTATAAAATTTCCGAATGTCCTGCCCACTATGCCTTTGTATTACTAATAACATGTACACCGAGCACATGCAATATATTCGTTTCAATCTGCTTAATAAATTAAAATCTCTTTTTATGTATTTTGTTTGTGTTGCAACAGAAATATAAAATAAATTTATAAGAACGAGAATGTATAAAATTAAATCGAATGATTTAAAAATTGCAAAAATTTGCCATAACATGATTGTGCAGTATATATATAAATTCCTATCTCTTCTCTCTCTCTCTCTCTATATATATATATATTTTTTTTCTTTTTTTGTTTAAATTCACCTATACTAATCTCTGTAATCCCTCAATTCTCGATAAAATTTATTTTAATTTTCGCGATTGTCTTGTCAGAGGAACAATACGAATAGACGCATACAGGGATGGGGAGGAAGGAGCGAAATGGAATTTAACGATTTGAATTCCTGCTCTCGCGATGATCGGAGACTCGCAATTTCGCGGCGCGAATTCCTCTCGACTCGCCTATTTTTCGCATGGTCGCGCCAATTTGCAAAAATTTTCGCGTGAACAGAGGCAGCGATGAAAGTGATGTTTAAAATCAATGTAATTTTGATGAATCCAATTTCGCGTGGCACACAGATACGGGAAAGCGAACCTCACGTCGCGACGTGTTCCACTGTCACGTACGCGAACATAGAGATCGCTTTCCCGATATTACACCGATATTTCGCCGTTCTCCCCTCCGCCCGACCCCTCTCCTCTCCCCAAAGCCCTAAAGCGATAGAATAACGCGGTAGACGTGATTTCGGTTTGGCAGATAATAAACGGGCCGAGGTCGACGCTGATTCCAACCGAGGAGCTTCCGGCTGACTGGCTGGCTCATCATGTTCGCGAAGTCCAGAGGCAGCAGCACGACGCCGTGCGACTTGCTTCCCGATCCGATACGCAACACGTACGAGATCGGCAAGCAGTCCGCCACGGCTGGACCGGAGAATGTCTGGCGCATATACGACGGCTATCGGAAAAAGGATAGGATGGTAATTAGTCGCGGGGCAGCTCCGTTTTTGCCCTCCCGCTTTTTATTTTTCTTTCTTCTTAGCGTCGGAACGATATCGAGAAACGGTTTAGCTAGTCGCTGATAGACGACTGATTGCCATCGACATCGATTAACTTTAACCGTGATATTTAGTTTCCTATTTTTCTAACGGCGCAGCGCGGCTCTAGCGATATCCAGATAGGGAAATATAGAAATCGAGGCGATCGAGTCGCGGATTAGATTTCGAACTGATCGGATTCGGAAAGTCGATTCTGGAAGGATTCAAGTATGCGAGAGCGAGGTAACTCGTTCGATCTCGGATCTGAAATGCACTTTGGCCGAGAGAGAGATTCTCGCGCTTGAATTCCGACGAGAATCTTGAGAGTGCTCCGGGGTGCGCGACGCCGGATAAGATGGGGAATGCAAGCGTGTGCTCGCTTGCAGGAGGTCTCGATCTTCCTGTTCGACAAACGATCCGTGGAGAAGCTGCACAAACCGAAACGCCGCGAGACGGTCACGGATATCCTGCGCGCGGGCGCCACCCGGATGGAGCGGTACTCGCATCCGAAGCTTCTTCAGGTACGTGCCCCAGGTATTCGCGGCACGCGAATCCACTCGAACGCGGCTACGGTCGATGTGCACGCATACCCTATGATCAGAAAGTACCGGGAATTTTTTATTTAAAAGTACCGTGCATGCGGGAACCGGTTTATTTTTTTTTCTTATGTTGGTACAACCTTAAGACGCACATCTGTCAGGTTTTAGTGCCATCCGATCATTAGTGTCTGCCTGGTAGGCCGACGAAGGGATGGCCTTTAGTTCCCTCGTCGCATTCTCTTTGATCTCCTCGATTGACTGAAATCTCTTTCCACGAAGTGGCAACTTCAACTTGGGGAACAAAAAAAAGTCGCACGGGGCCATATCAGGTGAATACGGTGCTTGCTTGATGGTATTTACTTGATGTTTGGTCAAATAATTCAGTACAATTCGGGCTCGGTGCGATGGTGCGTTATCATCATGCAAAATCCAAGAATTGTCGGCCCACATTTCCGGCCGTTTGCGACGTACAGCATCTCTCAAACGCTTCAAAACGGATAAATAATATTCTTTGTTGACTGTCTGACCCGGTGGAAGGTACTCATAGTGCACTACGCCTTGGCAATCGAAGTCAATCGAATTCCCGGTACTTTCTGATCATAGTGTATATATCGTCGGTTCGAGCGGTTTCGCAAGAAACGCTGCGTAGATCGATACGCATCTATATTTGACCGGCGAATGTAGGCGTACAAAGTGGAGGAGTGCGCGGACACGTTGGCCTTCGCGTCCGAGCCGGTCCTCGCCAGCCTGGCGAACGTCCTGGCGTACAAGGAGCAATTGGCAAACACGATCGCGGCGCAATCCTCCGGGCCGATGGGCAAGCAGAATCACCCGCCGACCACCAGCCACCACCGCTCGACCTTCGTCAAAGAGTACGAGCTGCACGAGTTGGAGATCAAGTACGGGCTTCTGCAGGTAAAGGAACGCGACGTCGAAGGCGAAGGGAGGATCACCGATAAAAGATTTTCGGGAGAACTGATCTTTAGAGGGCCGTAGGATTTTTTTTTTCGAATCACAAAAATTTCGCTCTAGGAAGAAATATATTTGTTTAACATACAGGGTGATTCAGGACCTCTGCAACAAACTCTGAGAGACGATAGGTCTCGCAGAAAGAATCCTTTTTTGTCAAGTAACCCATGTTCTCTGAAGCGTTGTTTAGATGCTACGCGACCGCGAAGGTCTTAGGTGACATTTATTACAATTATGAAAGGAATTCATCTACGTAGGTATATTGGTTCTGTTGATGTTTATATGTTTATGTTTATGTGGTGGCATTTATTACAATTATGAAATGAATTATTTATTTATTATTTCAAGTACACTTGAATACAATTTACAGAAGGTGTTCAAAGTGTTCTACCTTGAACCTGACTGCATTCGTGACACCGTCGTAACATTGATTGACGGACTCTATCAAACATTTGAGGTCTGTGTCGAATTTGGTCAAAAGCAGCGGGTATTCGCACAATTAGTTTCTAGATGAATTCTTTTCATAATTGTAATAAATGTTACCTAAGACCTTCGCGGTCGCGTAGCACCTAAACGACGCGTCAGAGAACATGGGCTACTGGACAAAAAATTATTCTTTCTGCGAGACCTATTCCTCAGAGTTTGTTGCAGAGGTCCTGAATCACCCTGTATAATCGGATGCTAAATATGGCATTGATTTCGAGACGTTGTAACGATTCACGGTTTTTCAAAGGTTAAGGGGCCTTAGAAAGGACCTTTAATAATTTTTATCTCCATAAGAAATATTGGAAATATTTAATAATTTTTATTTCCATAGAATCTAAATTTACCTCCGTAAAAACCGTAGAATTTAAATTCTTGCCTCAACAATAAATTTCGTACGTTGCGACGACGTCACGTGAAAAATATTTAAGAAAATCGTAAATTAAACGGGAAAATTAACATGAAAAAGACGACTGTTACTTTCCTCTTTGCTACGTATACTTTGCTATACTCCGATAAACCGATTTCTGGAAACTCATTTCCCTTGTTTGTCTACTCTCGCGGACACACTTTACGGCCCCAAATCCGGGGCAGTGATAATGGAGTTTGTCCATTAGCAGTTAAGTCGCGCGACGCAAGAACACGGGGGAGAAGAACAGAGTGATGTGTTTTTTAAGCGCTTTTACCCACGTCGTTATAATATTGCCAATGCTCCTCCTCGCGCTCTCTCTCACTTTTTTTCTCTGATATAATATTCAATAGACGCGCGATCGAAGGTTTCGATAAAAACTACCCCCTTGTGTTATATCACGTTGTTGCGATACGACGCGCGCGTTACGGCACGAAATTAGATATAGGCGGTAGTGGCAAATAGAGAAGAGGCGATTTCGATATACGAGTACGCATGCACGACCGTGACATTGTGCGTGAGCACGGAATCGTAGCGATAACGAGGTCGCGTTGCGGAAAATTAAGTCGAATCCGAGCGCATGCGTGCAGGTAACGAGGGATGTAGAAAGAGAGAGGGGGAGAAAAGGAGAGAAGGTGATCAAAGTGAAATTTCTCAAAAATGAGTTCCCTGCAAGCACGCGAAATCAATTCTATCACGGCGGTGCCGCTGCTCGATGTAGTTCATATAATAGAATGTATTACGAGGGACGTAATAGAATACTTAATGCCATCAACCCCCTCAAACCACGAGTCAGACTTGCGCCGCCGTGTAACAGCGATCGCGTTCAGCAACGCAGTTTAACGACTCGAATTCACAATTATGTCTTTCGCGAAGAATAATATTTAAATCTACTTGAGCCATCGCGGAAAATAAACAGAAATTATTCGAAGCGTTACAAAAGGATTAAAAATTATTACGAGGAATAACATCGAAGCTAGATGAGACGTTATTAAAAATAATATTGAGATTAAAAAGCGAGGGTTCGGTCCAAATTACGGCCGGCATTACGAACCCTTTATTACTTCTTGCAGATCACGGAGGCCCTGTTATTTCTTCACGGCAACTGTAAATTTCTCCACAGAAACGTTTGCCCAACAAGCATCATTATTACGAAAAGGGGTACGTGGAAGTTGTCGGGGTTCGAGTTTATCGGTGAGTCTAATCTCGTCGTCCCTTGTACTAAAGATAGAGTCACTAATCGAAGTTTATCCTTATTTTTAGTCGGTATCAGCCACTTTTCATCAACTAAAGTATATTGTAATACTATATGCCTCCTATTGAAATGTCCGAGGCTAATATAAATACGATAGAGCATAATTCTTTGATAAATAAGTGCATAATAACGATACTATATTAGCAAATTCGAAGCGTAAGAGTTGAATCATTAAATCCTGAAATTATTTCGGTGTATATTGCAGTTCTACTATTATAAAATATAAATAAAATCGATTAAAGAAAAATGACGTATCGACTAGACGTTATATCGAGGGCTAAAGTAGATGCGTGATCCTTTCACATCGCAGTTCTAGTCAGAGTGTGTTTCGCTTATTAGAGGGTGCCAAGGAGATACCGATAACCGTGCAGTCGTGGACGAAGCACATGCCAAAAATGACTCAGCCAAACCTCGATTACATAGGTGAGACATCGTGAAAAGTCCGTCGTTAACACACGCCCACGCTGGGAAAGCTGTTCCCAGTAATGCTCGTGTATTTTACGAGTCATGCAAGTTTGATAGTAAAATCACAGAGTTTACCTCTCGTTAGCACTTAACACGGTTAAATACGTTCTCGATCCGTCACACGAAGCGGAGTAATAAAAGTCGGTCTATAAATAGAAGTGGCTTCTCTATAAACGAAGATCCTCTATAAGTATATTTTTATAGATAGAGATCCTCTTTAGAGATAGATAGAGAAATCAGTCTCTGTACAATCGCGAGATGCAAACTTGTACTTTGAATGCATATACATTTAATATTTAACCCGGTCGTCTGTTTTTCCACTCGTGTTTTCGTTGCGACTCTCATGTTATATAAAACAATCCCGTATTTAACATTAAACGCGCAACAAAAATAGAGACCTAATTACACAGTCGTCACAACACGATTCGAATTCTGTTTTACAATCGAAAACATTTGATAAATTCCAGTCGAACGTATAATTGTGGGCTTTCCAATCGAGTTCGCTCTACATGTGAAAAAAACATAAAACTTGCTTACATACGTGCAAGAAAAAAAATAAATTCGGTAACGTCAACGGGGGATCGGATTTATATGCGAGAAACTTCATTAACTCCGAACTTTAGCGATAAAACGGTCCGCTGCCTCTGCATCCCGCGGCTTCAATCGAGCCGTAGAGCGTGCTCTCCGAAATCACCGGGAATAGCTTTCCTATTTGCATTGTTGATGATCCTTCTCGCGCCTCCCGTCGTCGGGGGATTTATTTGTAACGCGGCCGCGCAACACGTTGCAGCGCCGGAGGTGCAGCAGAAAAAGCTCGCGAGCTTCTCCAGCGACATGTACAGCCTGGGCATGACGATATGCACGATTTACAATCAGGGCCGGCCGCTGATACAGGCGAATCACAGCTGCTCGGATTATCTCAAGCAACTCGAGACCGTAAGTTAATCCGCCCGCGAGACGCGGGCGAGACGACAATTCCCTTTCGAAAGCGCGCGAAAAAATCACGGATGATCTTTAAAAGGAATCCGCTCTCAAGGGACACGGAGTCTCTCCTCGATTTCCTGTCACCCCCTTCTGATCTTCAGTAAATAAACTTCGACCCTTTCAGTCGCGCTTCCTCGAGAGTTAAAAGTTCTTTTTTTATCTTTTTATGTACGAAACTTCGATCGCAATTCCGTTGAACGTGCGATCGAAAAGTTTAAAGAGCGTAACCCTGAAAAGATTCGCTAGATCGTCGCTTTCTTCACCAGCTTGACGATCAAGTCGCCGTTATTTTGCCGCTGATACCGATACCCCTTCGGGAGGCCGTGACGCGACTCTTGCACAAGGACTCGAAGCAAAGGCCGACCGCGCAAGTTTTAACCATGATCAAGTTCTTTCAAGATCCGTTCGTGCACGCCCTGCAATTTCTCGACGTCAGCAAGATGAAGGACGTGCATCAGAAGGAGCACTTTTACACGACGACTTTGAGAGAGCTCTTGCCGTATATGCCGAAGGTACGCGCGAACGTCACGGCATTACAATATTCAGAATTCAGAATAAGCTTTTACGGTGAATTAGGACGAAGAATCGAAACATCTAAATGCCAGATCTTAATATAGATCATAATTGCGATGTTCCTTCGAGATCGGAGATGCTTATCAAAGATGCTTAAAGTCGCAATTTTCCCCATTTTAATAACGGTAATCGGCTTTCTGCTACTAATTATTCCGCTATAATCCCTCGCTCGTTTTATGCGTTTTAATGCACCGAGGACTCGCGCAATTCCGTGCAAATCCAATAGATTTCCGATAGATTAGAGAGACGCGAAGAAGAAATGTTAAGACGTTTATAGTGGTGTAAATGAGATCTTCGAGTGGGGGACAACGCAATGACTTTTCCATGATAAGAAATAGATTTATTAGCCGCGCTCTAGAGGTGTGCGAATAGTTCGAATTCGAATCGAATCGAATCGAATCACAGTAGATTCGATTCGATTCGTTTTCGAATCTAAAAGGTTCGAATTCGAATAATTCGAGAATTTCGAATCATCGATGGTTCGATTTCGAATTGATCGCCTATTTTGATTGCTTCATTTAATTTGTTATGTAAATCCGGGAAATTTTGATTCGAATTCGATTCGTATTCGAATCGAAGAAGTTCGATTCGATTCGATTCGACGTGAAAATTTCAGATTCGATTCGATTTGATTTCGAACATGTTATCAAAGATTCGATTCGATTCGATTCAACTTGCAAATACTTGATTCGCACACCTGTACCGCGCTCCTACTTTTTAATACGTTTAGTTGGTCGCATTATTCAACGTTGTAAATTACGCCGCGTTGTAAATTTCGCTCTGTGATTCAATTCACCCTAATCATACGGCAGCCGCCCTGCTTCCGCGAAATGTCGCGTGTCACGCGAGCGTTTTCCGTTTTGTGCAGAAACTCTGGTATCAGCACATCTGGACGTATCTTCACGCGGAGCTGCAGACGCAGGAAGTGCTGTCGGCCGTGCTGCAGCCCATGCTGTACATCGTCCAGAGCAGCACGAAGGAGGAATACGAGCGGATCGTGTTTCCCACGCTTAAGTACGTATTACACAGAACGAGAGCGGAAATGAGCGCGAGACCGCGCGAAATAGGCACGTCTCATCTCACCCTCTCTTCCGTTTCTCTCTCTCTCTCTTTCTCTTTCTCCCCTTGCTCCCGCAGACCTCTCTTCACCAATCGAAAGTCAATTCAGGGAACCGTGACCCTGCTGGAGAATCTGCACATCATCCTGGAGAAGACGCCCCAGGAATACGAGCGCGAGGTGCTCTCGATGCTGTACATGTCCTTCGAGAATTCGACCATTCAAGTCCGGGTAAGTAAACGGTCGCGATCCCGGAAGGACGAGGAAACACGTTTAAATATGTAGCTTCAAATTACTACGATCTATCCGCGAAATAATTGCAGAAACCAATCTAAGATTTGAAACGTTGAGTTTCAAATTTTATAATGCAATATCTTACCTATTTAGACAAATAATAATATTTAGACGTCTAATTTTTAATGTAAAATCCTAATTTTGTATACGATCTCCTGCAAATTCTATTTTAGAATTGATGCTTTACAGCATTCAGAATTTTCGTAGTTTAGTAATACTCTTGATCTATATCTAAGCGATAACAGTTCATAAATATGCAAAGCCAAAAAGTTGAAAAAGTTTTGTTGTATCAACGACAATTGATCCGTTTGTCCATCAGACGGCCGCATTCGTGGCCGTGTCGCACGTGACAAGCTATCTTGAGGACGATGCTATACGTAACGTGGTGCTGCCGAAACTGCTGGAAGCCTTCGAGAACAATTCGGCGAACGCTCGGGTGCTGATGGATGTGGTGCCGTGCATTCTGAGTCGTCTCGAGAAGCAGAAGATCATCGACTGCATCCTACCGCTGCTCTGTAATGTCAAGCTGCAAGAACCCGAGATCGTCGTGCGGGTTGTAAGTAAGTGAAGTAAAGGCGGATTCACGTGCGCATCTAACAGAGGTCATACTCGATTGCGATCAACTGCTTGCCTTACCAGCCAGAAAATAAATGTTCGCTATACTGTTGGCTATTAAAGGATCAAATTTAAACTAATTTCTTGGATTAAATCATATTTGGTTATTTTTAACGTGTGTTATTTTTCACGTGTGTCAAACACAACAATAAGTTATTCATGTAATAGGTTACTCACATGTAAAAGTTACATTAACTTATGTGATTAGTAAATAGTAAACCAAATTTAAGTCAGATTTTAACACATTCCTTGAGTTAAATTATTTAATTCAATTGTTCTAGTTAAATTAACAACATATTGGGTAGGAGCAGTGGCGACCTATATAAATGACCTAAATTTGGTTCAATTTATCATTACAAATTTAACAGTGTATAATTAATAATAAAAATACGTTTTAAATTAAAGACCTACAAACACATTTCAAAATGCGATTTTATTCTTCCGCTTTTGTTTGTTGAGGTAAGCAGTTAATCCTAGTCATCAGGATTCGACATTACACATCTCGGTCTAGAGGCGAATATATTTCGTTATAATCTCAAGAATTTTTTGGTCGAATGTTCTTATTGCCTGTCAGTAAGGGGATATCAGCCAGAGGCCGTTTTAATACGTAATAAAGCGCATCTCAAGATGATATCCTAGCCTCGAGATAGAAAAATAAGATGAGAAAAGGCAGCAGAAAGGCAAAAGGAGGGTTACCTATCTCCCATAGGGACAGATATTCTAAGAAAAAAGAAACGACCGCTGCCAGACTCGCACCTAACCATTCTCGCCCATTTCGCGTGTTTTAGATATTTACAGGTTGATGCTGACCGACAAGAAATATGGATTATCGGTCAATTGGATGGCGACGCACGCAATGCCTTCTCTACTACCGCAAACCGTGAACCCGAAGCTGAATCTCGAGCAATTTATACTGCTTCTGGAGGTGCTGCAGGATATGCTAAACAACATCGAGAGGCAAGTGCAATTAGCACTAAGGGTGGAGTAATAAATGCGTCGGGTAATTGGGACGGCGTAATGATTCCCCTAGCAGCTCGATTAATAATCATTGTGAAAATAAACAAATACTTGCGCGCGATTAATGGCGCGTAAAATCATTAAAGAGTTTTCCAACTGTGAAGTATTTATGAGCGTTTGCGAGAAACCGTCCAGAGGTCTTTCAACGTAAAATTGTTTTAAAAAATGTATTCTAACTAATCTTTTATATTATAATTAATCTGTATTTTTTTATTTGTTATTGATAATCCTTTTTATCGCTGTTCCGATCGAACGAGGATCCTGTTTGCGCCACTTAACGCAAATTGCAACGTCGAGTACTTCGTATAATTAACGAATATTGTGGCTGCTAATTAATTAATATTGCGCGACTCGATCGACCGACGATGTAGCGCATCTTCAGAATTTTCATAACGTTCACCGCGCGAGCTCTCTCCCAATTTTGAAAATTGCAGAAACCAGAGGAACAAGCTGACGCTCGACAATCTCTCTTTACCGAGCCCCGACAAGTCTCGACCTCTGCGACACCAATACAGCACCGACAACGTACACGTGCCGGCCTTCAACATCCCGAATTTGCGTATCGAGCAACGCAAGACATCGTCGGCCGAGGACATGGCCAGAAAGAATAGCATCGGTGCGAATATTGACAGAAGTATCACGCGGACTTTGGTGTCTTTTCCAACGTCGTCTAATCAATTTGACATTCTTTGCGTCCAGCAAAGAATTCTTTTAGATTTTCTCGCTGTCTTGAATTAATTTGTAATGCTAATGTAATTCTAACAGCTCCTAAAATACCCATTCCCTTTAACACACCCCTAACATTTAAAAAGGTTACGACACGTTTTCTCCGCGTTCAAGTAGCACTCTCTTTCTCTGGTGGACGGTTCATAAATATTAGCTAAATTGAGCGATGATTTAATAAATACTCCGACTCCTTCGCGAGCAACAGGACTGGCAGAAAATAGGGAACGGTTCCATTAAGTTTATCCAATATTTATGGAAAGGGTCCTCCGAGGAACTAAGTGATCCGAGTTTACGGGTACTAAAACGACATTTTTCCCCGCACGCAGGATCCATATCAACGGCGTCCGCGGAAAATATGGCGCGGAAAAGTTCGGTGGTTGGTAAGTGGGGAATGACGGCTTCCCTCCCGCGTGAAATATTTACGCGGTCCTCGGTGGAGGACGCGATATTTCGACCGGGACGAGTTCGAGATCGATTTAACCGAGCGGAACGCGTTTGTCTTGTGTGTCCAGCGATGTTCGGCGGGTGGTTCAACTCGCCGTCGGCCAACGACAGTAATTTCCTGCGAGTCGCCAACACATTCACCAGCAGACGACTGTCGGACAACACCCTGATGACACCGAAGATACGGATAGCGCCGTCCTGCGCGAGTTCGCCGGGCGGGACGCCCGGAGGCGGCGGCGGTGGCGGCCTGCCGATCCGTCGACACTCCAGCACCGGTCCCCAGGAACGACGCGGATCCAATATTAACTTATCTCCGCCTACGGTATATATATATATACACACGCGTATATTTTCCACCGCGCCTACTATAATTTATAGTAGCCGCGAAACGACCCCGCCGGCACGCGACGTGCGACGCATAATAAAAAAAAAGATACGATGAAAGAAATAAATGGCGTAGAAATTGATACGAATGATAAAGGGTCCGGAACGGTTGCTTGCGACGTTCGCGATCGCGAGACGCGGAAGAGTCGCGCTTCTATAAAAGTCTCTCCTCTCGTCAGGGAATTTTTAACGTGGTTTCCGGTTTCGAGAATAAAATTTTCAACGGGAATTAAATGTTACATAATATTAAGTAGTGCTCGCGGGGCGCGTCGAGGTTCAAACTAACGTGACCCACTGACATTCTTCGGAACAATCGGAAAGCTACTTGCTACCTATAAAAGTGAATCCCATCTATTGATCACGGGCGGCGTAAAGCAGAAATAAATCGGAGTCGTTAATTGATCGCCGTGAGCGAAGTATTAACGGAGTGCACGCGGGCGGAATTGCAGATTCCGCGATTTACGCGCGTAATTTTCGACGGCCGAGATATTCGTTTCTAGTTCAGTAAAATAGTATCTGAAAATGGCAAAACGGATAGACAAGCCAATTTTTTTAGGGTGAGTAGAAGGTCATAGGAGATGCCCGAATTCACAAAGTTCCAACAAAATTTCCCTGTGCGTCGGCGGCCATCTTCAAAACAAGGGTAAGTTTGGATATCTCGGCTCCTATTGGTCAAATTTTTTTCATTTTTCTTAGTTTTGTAGGGAAAAATATTTGTTACAACTTTTGTTTGAAAAAATTTTTTAATAGCTGTCAAGGAAAAAAGTTACAACCAAAAAAGTGCCGTCGATTAGGGGTTGAACATTTTTATTGACAATTATATTTTGCCTCCTGTTGATTTTATCAAAAAAATATTCAAATAAAACTTGTAGAGGACTCAATTCTCTACAATTTTTGTATATCCGCTTTTGCGGTGAGTCAACAAATACCAGAGATAGAAGGCGCCAAAGTTGACTGTGTCTAGTAAATGCTATTTTTCGTGGGGAAAATTCGCGGTTTTATTTATTTATTCATTTATTTTTTTTACAATTTATGCAAGTCTGCTTTTTCAACTTTTTTCAGCTTTTTTAAAAAAAATGTTCAATCCCTAATTGACGGCACTTTTTTGGTTGTAATTTTTTTCCTTGACAGTTATTAAAAAATTTTTCAAACAAAAGTTGTAGCAAATATTTTTCCCTACAAAACTAGAAAAACATTTTTTAAATTCGACCAATAGGAGCCGAGATATTCAAACTTACCCCTATTTTGAAGATGGCCGCCGACGCACAGGGAAATTTTGTTGGAACTTTGTGATTCGGGCATCTCCTATGACCTTCTACTCACCCTAAAAAAATTGGCTTGTCTATCCGTTTTGTAGATATTCGGTGTTTTTCGATACTATTTTACTGGACTATTCCCCAAACGACCTTTTATTGTCTCCTAGGCGTAGATCAATGCGTAATTAATCAATCCGGATAAAATCAGATCTGTTCGCAGGGGGGTGGAATGCCGATCACAAGTAGCAGCGTGCCGTATCTGCTCAGTTCGAGCCTGAACAGTATTCGCGGCTCGAGACGGCCGTCCGTGTCCTCGACGTCGTCGCAGCAGGGGCTCGGGCTACTGCAGCAGGTTGGCTCCAGCATGGTAAGACAACTACCCCCCATCTGCCTGAACCTGAACGGACCACCACCACCACCAACACTCTCTCCATCACTCCAGCTACCGGGACAGCATTCCCACTGACCCTCCGTTACAGTGTAAGGATATTCACTAAGCCTTAGCTCGGTTCGCGCCTACCGCTCTCTCTCTCCGATTTGATCACTCCCACGCACCTTGTCCTTAGATTAGATTCTCTCTCTGCTCTCGATTAATTCGGAGAGACCGTCGCGAAGGCGCGATATCGAAATATTGATCGGAGCGGTCTTCTGCCGGCGATAAACGATAAATGAAACGGGATAATTTCGAAAAGGGCCTTGTTCCTGAGAATATCGCACATCGGTTGGAGTGGATTTTGATCGCACGCGTGTTCTTGATATAAATAAAATTCGGTAATCTAATATCTAAGTTCTTTCGGGTTCGATGAGGAATAAAAATTATGCAGTAACGCCCCTTACTAATTTAATAGTGCGTAAATTATTTTTTTAATACGGATGTAACGAGAGACATTTAAGGATATCTCCTCGTGTTCGAGAGAGATTAAATTTTTAACGACAATGGGGATATCAATTCAAAGATTATAAATTATATCCTGAGAACTTTTCTACGAGTCTCCTGTGTTAGAAGAGATCCCACCGAGATTCGCGCTCTTCCAAGACCGATCGTTAGCGCGATTCCTCTTTATTGTCACGAGCGATGTCTCGCGTACACCGCTCGAGAAACGGCGAAGCGTAAAGGACGATCCCCCTCTTTCCCGTGTTGCAGTATCAGTTCTTCAATAGACAACCCGAAGCGTGAAGTGCCAACGATCGTCGCTGAACAAAGCTCGGACGACAAGATCACGGTGGTTGTGGAGTCTCTAACTAGCGCGCACCGATTCCCTTGCACGCTCGGTCAATCGTAAGGGAACAGGGAGGAGATGATGAATCATGCGGAAGGTTCTCGTCCAAGGACACGACCCGGCGAACGAGACGCGACGCCGATTCACCCTTAATTGGCCTCGGGATTCCGAGTAGACGCGAGGATCTCTCCCTCCGGGAATCGGCGATTCGATCCTCACGCTTCGGGAATTAATCGGAGGGAAATGGAAAGCAGCTCTCGCCTGCGGATTATTCTGGCCAAATATCCGGACCGAGCGATCGCGAACGAGCGTGAACGAGCGGCTTGCCTCGGTGAGTACTTCCGACGCCGTTCGCGCTCGTTCGCGCACAGTCCGGATCCGGCTTATAACGCGCGTACAATCTGACCTAATAATATATACGTATACATATAGTTATACACACAGTATACTCTTCGCGGCCGACAGGATCGCGAATTGACGGCCGCAAATTAGCCCGGGGAGACCCCTCCTCTCCCCCCTCGCGAGCCGGGCTAATACTCGCACTGCGTGTATCTCCGTATATATCATCCCTCGCCGCCACGTAGTGGCGACGGTGGGTTCAGGGATAGATGGTTTGTGGAAATACGTGTACAACGGGCGTGGACACGCGGGATACGCATCAGAAGACGCCGACCGACTCCGAGAACCCGACCGGTCGCCGATCACGAATGCATTAAGGATGTATCGGAGGTACAATCTTAGACAAAAGTGCATGAAATTTGAAATACTTGAATATCTACGCCTTACGCATAGTAAATCTAGATATAAGGAACTCGAACAATAGTTGGAGACTTATTTTTACTCCTAGAAAGGTATTTCCAGCATTGCGGTTTTTTTTATTTATGAGTCTAAACTTTTGACAGTGAAAATTAAAATCGTTATAACTCAGCAACCGTTTAGTGGATTCGTTAAAAAATTTTTGCAGCACATCAGGAAGACTAAAGGAACAATCTCACAAATTTTTATCGACTTCGTATCATTTTGAAGATAGGTCCAATACATCCTTAAAATGTGATTAAATACCGGTATCAATTAATCGGTCAGTGCAATTGCATTACGCACTATCGCTTCCTTTATTACGTCATTAGTAATTAGGAATCAAATCGCCTCGCGTATCCCCGCGTTTAATGCTCAATGTGGCCGTCCGAATTCGAGCTTCGCCTATATCTGGACCAGCGATCCGTTCGCTGTAAAGCCGGTGTCACTACGTTGGAGATTGAGAATTGGAGATTAGAATTCGACCAATCTCAGATAATCTTAATCTTCATTCTCTTCGTTCTGATTAATCGAATTCTAATCTCCAATTCGCAATCCTCAATCTCCAGTGCATAGCGTGATACAGGCTTAAAGAGCCGCTCGAGAACACATCCGGGTCCCAATTCACGACAGTCAAACCGGAGATACTCGGAGGGTCGCGACTTTTGATCTATCTCGCGTATCAAGGAGGCACGTCATAGGAAGTACACGCCTACTTAGAAAAAGAAAAAGCAAAGTAATATATATATATACACATCTCTCTTAGCTACGTACGGACAAAGAATGAATATTTTTCTCGTCGATATATATTTGTCTATGTAATAATCTATAAATATGTATATCGTAATAACGGTGTGCAGGACGCGTCCCAGCATGCGTCTAGTTACACCGTCAGTCGTCAATTGTCGCACTACGCAATCACTAAATCTTAAGGTAGCTTTTATAACTCAGGCGGCGTCGCTGTGCGAAGGCGGGTAACGCACACTTCCTACACGCGCACACACACATACACATACACGAACGCACACATATACGCAATCGTTGAGTTTCCCCGCGGAGCACGCGCGGTCTTCGGAATTGTCGATTGAATTGTCGCGCAAATAATGATCTCGATAACAAGCCGAGAAATAACCATGAATAGTTCAATGTATTTCATCTTCTGCCGTAATTGATTGTACATCGAATATATTTTTATATAACATGTGCGTGGAAAGTGCCCATTACGCGCGTTTCTTTTCAAGAAACGCGCGTAATGGGCCACTTTCCACGCACGTGTAATATAAAATAGTGTGTGTAACACGTGCGAGTTGACAATTGTAAACTCGTGCGGGTGATCGCATTCGCCTTCTCCGCGCTCGTGTCCAATTGTCAACTTCCCGCACTTGTTACACAAATAACTATTGCGCGAGAAATATATGCGTATATTTCCCGCTTTACGATATATATTTCTCGATACGATCAATTGTATATCAGGATGGAGCAAATGGAATATATTTAACAATTCATAGAATTACTTCATTTCTAAAATTTCTTATCGAGGAGATCTTGGTATCGCGAGCAGGCAACAAAACTATATATATGTAGTTTTCCAATAATATATTTCCAATAATATATATCCTTTCCAATAATATATTTCGGAAATATTTATAAAAATTACAAATTATATTTGTAAAAGATGCGATTTAGTCGCGAGGTCATTTATTAATTAATCGCAAATTATGATAATTAAAAGACACGCCTACAATCGTGAGATTAAACTGATAATACAAATGTCTGTGGGTCGGATATGAAAAAAAAGTAATAAATAAGCCGATAATTTCAAAAGTGTCACAAAGAAGGATATGTCGCGGATTGCAAGAGTATTCGTAAAATAATTAATTAATTAATCGTCATATGTTTGAGGGAGGGAGAGAGACAGAGAGACAGAATATCAGGACATATCGTTATTTACATTTTACAGATCCCAGAAATAGTCGTTGAAGTTTCCAAAATAGACGCGAAATGTTTCTTATTTGGTCTGTTCTTTTTCGCTGCACTTCTGAACTAGTGCAATAAGTTAGAATAAGACAAATATATTTTCTTTCATTCTAACTTGTTGCACTAGTTCAGAAGTGCAGCGAAAAAGAACAGACCAATTGTTTTCTTCCGCTGTGCAACCATGCAACCGTATTAACACTTTCGCAACCGGTCACTTTTCTAAAATTGGAAACAAATAAACTTAACATAAATTTAAATCTATAACTGACTGCAGAGTTCTATCATTAAAATTAGAATAAAAAATATATAATTTATTTTAAAACATCGTGTTTATAACTACTTGTTGTTTGAAACTGAAGAAAAATTACTTGTTACAAATCCAAACAGAAAAACTGTCAAATTACGAATGGGAAATGTTAAAATTAAAAAGACTTTTAAAATTTATTACATTTTTAATTATATTTTTAAAGAAAAAGTCATTTAAAACAATAAAAAATAACTCATTAAAATACCTCATTTTAATTTAAACTTAAAATATAAAAATACTATGTCGGCGGCTGCGAATGTGTTAACTTACGAACCAGAAGTATACGAATTAGAAAATTTATCGTACGTAATCTCCGTGTTTGAGAACTCTTCTCAATCAGTCGAGCCTTCTTAAACGGCATGGTATACCTCAAAAAGGGTGCTTTTCTCGCGGATGCTTTCTCTTTCGCGCGCATCTTTACGAATCAACGAGTTTTTTCGCGAGAGATTGAAAAAAAAAAGAATAATCTTCTGGCGAGTATTTTCCCGCCTGACTATACAGCTGTTTCTCGATATACGAGAAAATTCACGAAAATTTCAGCCGCGCGCGTGCATGTACGTGCGTGTGTACATGTGCATCGGAGAATAAGGTGCGATATATGGATATTAATATTTCAATTTTTTTTATTTTACAGTTCAATTACAATCTTTGTAAAATTACATTCTTGATTTTCTCTCTGCCTTTTTTTAAAAGCTAAAATCCTAAAAATTGAGTCTGACGAATATGATGGAGAAAAAACGTGTCGCCATCTTGAAAACTGCGGGCGTTATCACGTACCGCATCTCGTGGGTGAGATAAGATTGTGTCTATCATTCACAATCAGTGGCAATGAGATTGCGAACTCTCCGCGTCGTGAATCCCGCGGATTTTCTCCCTCAGTGTGCGATTGCCGATTTCCTCTGCACACGCACATGCGACCAGGGTTGGGAAGTAACGCGTTACTTCACGGAAAAAATGGCTATGGTTGCTACAACAACATTCTCTACGATTGGAAAAGAAATGTATATGAATTCAAGTTATATTGATATTACATTGAATATATAGCTGTTAAGATATGCTCACCTATACGGTTCTCACAACCGTAGTTCTTACGAT